>BSBK01005816.1:0-137500 GCA_027943335.1 Chamaecyparis obtusa
AAAGCCATGGGCATTCCCTTACAATATTCTGTCGGACAAAACCTTGAATCAATACCCAAATCTACTACCTAGAACTATTCCCAACTGCCTACGACAATAATACAGCCTTCCTTATATAGGCAATTTCTACCGCCCGAGAAGGTTCCAGAAATTTAGCCCTAAGGGCCGACCAAACTTAGAATTATTTTATTTTTCAATTTATTACATCATAGTCGGCTCAAGATAACCTTTGAAACCCGAACAGAAATTTTGAAGAAAATTATTTTTTGCCATTTCAGGTGGCCAACTTCCGAAGACCATAAGTCATCACCAGTTGACCCGATCGGCTATTATAACCCCATTTCGGAAACGCCACGAAGCGCTCTACAGGCTTGAAGCGCGCAAGCGCCCGTCACCCAAATTTTTGACCTCATTCAGGGGCCCCTAAAGCCTTCAAAACTGAGTTCAAAGTTTCTATACCCTGCTGCCAATACCAAAAATCTTCAATATCTTCCAATATACACTTGATCTGGCAATGAAACTTTACTGGCAGACTTACATGACCAAAATGAACCTCCAAGAAAGAAATCAGATCATTCTAAGCACATGCAAAAATTACCAAAAATAGTAACTTTCCATAAATAGCAGCTCTGCACTAAAATAGCCCTTATTGAATATAAAAACAAAAATATTTTTGGGTGATGCAAGATTGCTCTTACACCCAGGATGCTCCTGCATCAGACACCCGGGGTAATTTGAGAAGTGACCCTGTCACGACTCAGGTGTGCAGAGGAAAACCAAGACGGTTAACCTCCTCCTTTGTTAGCCATGATGAATCTTCAACAGGTCGTCCTTTCCATTTGACTAGATATTCTTCATATGTCCTGTTCCTTGTGCTTCTGCCAACACGACTATCCAGTATATCTTCGATCTCCTTAGTGTCTGAACTAGTTGCTGGAATACTCCACTGTGCTGCTGTGATCTCATCTTCAACACCTCCTTCATGATACTCTGTCAGATCTGAAATGTTAAACACTGGTGAAATATTCAGCCCAGTAGGCAATTCTACCTCATATGCATTTCTCGAATCATGCTTCTTCAGTATCTTACATGGTCCAAACTTCTTCATTTTCAATTTGTTATATGTACCAACCGAAAACCACTCCTTCCGCAAATGAACCATGACTTCATCTCCAACCTGAAATTCTTTATGCCTCCTTTTCACATCTGCCTTAGCCTTATACTGTGCATTCATTTTGGCAATATGCTTCCTCACCTCCTCATGGATGTTCTTCAAATGTTCTGCAAAATCCTCAGCTTTAGCACTACTTATTTCTCCTTTATCTATCTTCCTCAATTCAGATGCATTTCTTGGACTACGTCCATATACAATCTGGAATGGTGATTTACCAGTGCTCCCGTTGACAGAATTATTGTATGCAAATTCTGCCTGTGGTAAAATCAAATCCCATCCCGTTGGCTTATCTCCAACCAAACATCTCAGCAAATTTCTCAAACTCCTATTCACCACCTCTGTCTGTCCATCAGTCTGTGGATGATGTGATGAACTGAACTTCAAATCTATCTTCAACTTCTTCCACAATGTCTGCCAAAAATATCCAACAAATTTAGTATCTCGATCTGAAACTATGGTCTTTGGCAAACCATGTAGTCTCACCACTTCTCTGAAAAATAATCCTGCTACATGAACAGCATCATTAGTCTTCTTGCAGGGAATGAAATGTGCCATCTTTGAAAATCTGTCAACTACTACAAAAATTGAATCATGTCCCTACTGTGTCCTCGGTAAACCAAGAACAAAGTCCATACTGATATCCTCCCAAGGCTTCTCTGGTATAGGCAATGGCTGGTACAACCCTGTATTCTGCTTCACTCCTTTCGCCATTTGACATACTCTGCAACTCTGTACAAACTTCTTCACATCTTGCTGCAACTGTGGCCAATAATAATTCTCACCAACCAAAGCAAGGGTTTTATCACGACCAAAATGTTCAGCCAATCCTCCACTATGCTTCTCCTTGATGAGATTCTCCCTCATAGAAATTCGTGAAATGCACAACTGACTCCCTCTGAATAGAATATCATCTTGGATGATAAAATCCAGCCATTTCATCCTGTCTAGAGTAACAGCTTCTATACAAGTTTTCCAAGCTTCACCAAAATCAGGATCCTCTGGATACAAATTCTTGAGTTCCTTGAACCCAACCACCTCAATCTGCATCTCTGTGAGCAATAGTTGCCTTCTGCTAAGAGCATCTGCAATCCTATTAGACTTTCCACTCCTGTGTTTCAAAACAAATGTATAACTCTGCAAAAACTCAACCCTTTTCAAATGCCTCTGATTCAACTTTCCTTGACTATTCAAATATTGCAAAGCTTGATGATTAGTATACAAAACAAACTCCTTAGGAAGCAGATAGTGTCTCCACTTCTTTAATGCTTGAACTATAGCATAGAATTCCTGATCATAAACAAAATATTTCCTCTTGGCATCATTTAACTTCTCACTAAAATAAGCAACAGGTTTACCTTCTTGGCTCATAACAGCTCCTATTGCAGTACCACTAGCATCACAATCTATTTGAAACACCTTATTAAAATCTGGAAGTGCTAAAATAGGTTGTTCTATAACTTTTTGTTTCAACAATTGAAAACTTTTTTCTACCCCATTAGTCCACTTAAACTCTTTTCTATCCCCTCTCATTGTTTCAGTCAAGGGACCACAAATACTACTAAAATTTTTGATAAACTTTCTGTAAAAGCTAGCCAAACCATGAAAAGATCTTACCTTAGTAGCACTCCTTGGAGTAGGCCATTCAAGGATAGCCTGTACCTTCTCTGGGTCCATTTTTAGACCTTTTACTGAAACTACAAATCCCAAATACACTAACTCTTTCTTCACAAAACTGCACTTCTTCAAATTAATCAGCAATTTTTCTTCTCTCAACTTCTCAAATACCATACGAATATGCATCATATGCTCCTCCAATGTCTTACTAAAGGTCAAAATATCATCTAGGTAAATAATGGCAAACTTACCCAGAAATTCTTTCAGAACCTCGTTCATGAGCCGCATGAAAGTGATCGGTGCATTGGGTAGCCCAAAAGGCATGACTAACCACTCATACAGTCCTTCTTTTATCTTGAAGGAAGTCTTCCATTCATCTCCTTCTCTGATCCGAATCTGGTGATATCCACTCTTCAGATCTATCTTTGAGAAATACACAGCTCCACTCAAACAATCCATAATATCATCCATTCGTGGCAATGGAAACCTGTACTTGATTATAATCTTGTTTATTGCCCTAGAATCTATACACATCCTCCATTCTCCATTCTTCTTTGGTTCTAATACCGCTGGTACAGCACAGGGACTCAGACTCTCTCGAATCAATCTTTTCTGTAACAACTCATGTACTTGTCTGTTCAACTCTTCACTTTCTGCTGGTGTCATTCTGTGTGCTGCCTTGTTTGTCAAACTAGCTCCTGGAATCAAATCCATCTAATGACTGATCTTCCTTACCGATGGTAATCCATCAGGTACATTATCAGATACAATATCCTGAAACTCATTCAACAAATCTAAAACCTCTACAGGTACATCCTCTACTTCTTCTTTACCAACTTTTGGAATTAAAGTAAAACACACATGCTCATGCCTCATACCATCTAGGAATTTCCTTCCATCAACAAATGTTATTCTTGCATTACCACATACCTTTTCTTCGGTCTCTTTCAATGGCTTTAGCTTATGTCGCACTCCATCCTTTGTCAGGGAATAGGTATTCACACGACCATCGTGTACAGCACATCTGTCAAACTGCCACGGTCTACCCAATAACATATGACATGCATCCATAGAGATGATATCACATAGTACCTCATCTTGGTACCCACGGATCTTAAACTTTACCAAGCACTGTTCACTGACCATGACCTTGTGGTCATCCTGCACCCAGGCAATCCGATATGGATGTGGGTGTTTTAGTCTCTTGAGCTTCAACTTTGTCACCATCTCTTCTGACACCAAATTGTCAGTGCTTCCACTATCGATAATCACATCACAGCATTTACCCTCATACTTGCATCTAGTGTGAAACAGGCTCCTCCTTTGTTCAGGTTCATTCTCACCACTCAGCAAGACTCTTTTGTTAATTAGCGTTTCTCCTCTTTCAGCATCTTCTAAATTTGATGATCTAGCATCTTCATCGACATGTGCAACTCTGGCCTGGCCTTCATTTCTCTTGTCTATTCTGCCTTGGCACTGAGGACATTCAAATGCCCTATGACCTTCTTCTCCACAGTGAAAACATGTTCCACGGAAGCCACCTCTTCCAGATCCTTGTCCTCTTCCTCTTCCTCTCTGATCTCTATTATTATAATCCTGGAAGCGATTGGAATTATTTCTTCACTAATTCTGACTGCTACTGGCCTCATCCTTCTTTTTCGGATCTTCATTTCGGCCACCATATGACCGTCCACCAGATCGTCCACCGCGACCTCTTCCGTTTTGTCTGCTCTCAAACTTCTTGTTCAGCTTTTCCTCTACTTTTAGGGCAAACTAGTATGCCTCTTCAATACTGTTCATTCAAACCAGATTCAGCTCATCCTAAATGCTTGGCCTGAACCCATTAAGGTATCGGGCAACTTTCTCCTTATCAGCTTCTGCATGGCCTGTTCTGATGAGAAGTCGGTAGAACTCTTCTGCATACTCCTGAACAGATCTTCCTGCTTGCTTCAAACTCTGCATTTTCTTCAGTAGGTCAAGCTCATAATCAACAGGAATGAACTGTCGCTTCAATTTATCCACCATCTGATCCCATCTTGTGATTTTATCTTTCCCTCTTCTATTTCTCTCTAATTGAATTTCTTGCCACCAGATCTTCGCATGACCTTTCAATCTGGCTTTCGCAAATTTGACCCTATCAGGATCCTCAACATCTTCGTACTCAAAATATTCCTCACATTCATTGATCCAGTCGATCAATTCCTCTGGGTTAAGATTTTCAGAAAATGTAGGAACCTCAATCTTAGGTCTTTTCCCAATCTTGGAAATCGCCCGAAAAAGTCTTTCTTCCTCCTGGTTCACAATTTTAGCTTCTCCTTCTTGATATTCTTCTTTGGCTTCATCCTCGCTTTCATCTCTGACATTAAGATTCATTCCTCTGTGAATCTCTTCTTGCAATGCTCGCACTTGTCTCTGCAGCTCTCTAACCTCAGGTGTTACAACACCAGCTCTTCCGCCACGTTCCCTTCGTGGAGGCATTTTCGCGATGCGCACTGAAACCCTAGCCACGGTCCTGGTGCAAACTGCCTCACAGTCGGTGATCTGTTTACACACTCAAGAAACTTGGCTCTGATACCACTTGATGAAGGGTGCTCCCCTTAATACCACAAACACATAACAGAAACAGAGAAACCACAACAATATGCAAGAACAGAAAATTAGCTTCTTATTATCTCCATAAATATGGAATTACAAACTTTTAGAATTACAATATGCAAAGCCACATGGGCATTCCCTTACAATATTCTATAGGACAAAACCTCGAATCAATACCCAGATCTACTACCCAGAACTATTCCCAACTGCCTACGACAATAATACAGCCTTCCTTATATAGGCAATTTCTACCGCCCAAGAAGGTTCCCTAAATTTAGCCCTAAGGGCCGACCAAACTTAGAATTATTTTATTTTTCAATTTATTACATCATAGTCGGCTCAAGATAACCTTTGAAACCCGAACAGAAATTTTTAAAAAAAATATTTTTCACCATTTCAGGTGGCCCAACTTCCGAAGACCATAAGTCATCACCAGTTGACCCGATCGGCTATTATAACCCCATTTTAGAAATGCCACGAAGTGCTCTACAGGCTTGACCTGCGCAAGCTACTATCACCCAAATTTTTGACCTCATCCGGGGCCTCTAAAGCCTTCAAAACTGAGTTCAAAGTTTCTATACCCTGCTGCCAATACCGAAAATCTTCAATATCTTCCAATATACACTTGATCTGGCAATGAAACTTTACTGGCAAACTTACATGACCAAAATGAACCTCCAAGAAAGAAATCAGATCATTCTGAGCACATGCAAAAATTACCAAAAATAGTAACTTTCCATAAATAGTAGCTCTGCACTAAAATAGCCCTTATTGAATATAAAAATAGAAATATTTTTGGGTGATGCAAGATTGCTCTTACATCCAGGATGCTCCTGCATCAAACACCCGAGGTAATTTGAGAAGTGACCCTGTCATGACTCAGGTGTGCAGAGGAAAACCAAGACAGTTAACCTCCTCCTTTGTTAGCCATGATGAATCTTCAACAGGTCATCCTTTCCATTTGACCAGATATTCTTCATATGTCCTGTTCCTTGTGCTTCTGCCAACACGACTATCCAGTATATCTTCGATCTCCTTAGTGTCTGAACTAGTTGCTGGAATACTCCACAGTGTTGCTGTGATCTCATCTTCAACACCTCCTTCATGATACTCTGTCAGATCTGAAATGTTAAACACTGGTGAAATATTCAGCCCAGTAGGCAATTCTACCTCATATGCATTTCTTGAATCATGCTTATTTAGTATCTTACATGGTCCAAACTTCTTCATTTTCAATTTGTTATATGTACCAACCGTAAACCGCTCCTTCCGCAAATAAACCATGACTTCATCTCCAACCTAAAATTCCTTATGCCTCATTTTCACATCTGCCTTAGCCTTATACTGTGCATTCATTTTGGCAATATGCTTCCTCACCTCCTCATGGATGTTCTTCAAATGTTCTGCAAAATCCTCAGCTTCAGCACTACTTATTTCTTCTTTATCTATCTTCCTCAATTCAGATGCATTTCTTGGACTACTTCCTTAGACAATCTGGAATGGTGATTTACCAGTGCTCCTGTTGACAGAATTATTGTATGCAAATTCCGCCTGTGGTAAAATCAAATCCCATCCCATTGGCTTATCTCCAACCAAACATCTCAGCAAATTTTCCAAGCTCCTATTCACCACCTCTGTCTGTCCATCAGTCTGTGGATGATGTGATGAACTGAACTTCAAATCTGTCTTCAACTTCTTCCACAATGTCTGCCAGAAATATCCAACAAATTTAGTATCTCGATCTGAAACTATGGTCTTTGGCAAACCATGTAGTCTCACCACTTCTCTGAAAAACAATCCTGCTACATGAACAGCATCATTAGTCTTCTTGCAGGGAATGAAATGTGCCATCTTCGAAAATCTGTCAACTACTACAAAAATTGAATCATGTCCCCGTTGTGTCCTCGATAAACCAAGAACAAATTCCATACTGATATCCTCCCAAGGCTTCTCTGGTATAGGCAATGGCTGGTACAACCCTGTATTCTGCTTCACTCCTTTCACCATTTGACATACTCTGCAACTCTGTACAAACTTCTTCACATCTTGCTGCAACTGTGGCCAATAATAATTCTCACCAACCAAAGCAAGGGTTTTATCACGACCAAAATATCTAGCCAATCCTCCACTATGCTTCTCCTTGATAAGATTCTCCTTCATAGAACTTCGTGGAATGCACAACTGACTCCCTCTGAATAGCATATCATCTTGGATGATAAAATCCAGCCATTTCATCCTGTCTAGAGTAACAGGTTCTATACAAGTTTTCCAAGCTTCACCAAAATCAGGATCCTCTGGATACAAATTCTTGAGTTCCTTGAACCCAACCACCTCAATCTGCATCTCTGTCATCAATAGTTGCCTTCTGCTAAGAGCATCTACAACCCTATTAGACTTTCCACTCCTGTGTTTCAAAACAAATGTATAACTCTACAAAAACTCAACCCATTTCAAATGCCTCTTATTCAACTTTCCTTGACTATTCAAATATTGCAAAGCTTGATGATCAGTATACAAAACAAACTTCTTAGGAAGCAGATAGTGTCTCCACTTCTTTAATGTCTGAACTATAGCATAGAATTCCTGATCATAAATAGAATATTTCCTCTTGACATCATTTAACTTCTCACTGAAATAAGCAACAGGTTTACCTTCTTGGCTCATAACAGCTCCTATTGCAGTACCACTAGCATCACAATCTACTTGAAACACCTTATTAAAATCTGGAAGTGCTAAAACAGGTTGTTCTGTAACTTTTTGTTTCAACAATTGAAAACTCTTTTCTGCCCCATTAGTCCACTTAAACTCTTTTCTATCCCCTCTCATTGTTTCAGTCAAGGGACCACAAATACTACTAAAATTTTTGATAAACTTTCTGTAAAAGCTAGCCAAACCATGAAAAGATCTTACCTCAGTAGCACTCCTTGGAGTAGGCCATTCAAGGATAGCCTGTACCTTCTCTGGGTCCATTTTTAGACCTTCTGCTGAAACTACAAATCTCAAATACA
Source organism: Chamaecyparis obtusa (assembly GCA_027943335.1). NCBI lineage: Eukaryota > Viridiplantae > Streptophyta > Pinopsida > Cupressales > Cupressaceae > Chamaecyparis > Chamaecyparis obtusa. The sequence continues at coordinate 8,392 of BSBK01005816.1, forward strand.
CTAACTCTTTCTTCACAAAACTGCACTTCTTCAAATTAATCAACAATTTCTCTTCTCTCAACTTCTCAAATACCATACGAATGTGCATCATATGCTCCTCCAATGTCTTACTAAAGATCAAAATATCATCTAAGTAAACAATGACAAACTTACCCAGAAATTCTTTCAGAACCTCGTTCATGAGCCGCATGAAAGTGCTCGGTGCATTGGTTAGCCCAAAAGGCATGACTAACCACTCATACAGTCCTTCTTTTGTCTTGAAGGCAGTCTTCCATTTATCTCCTTCTCTGATCTGAATCTGGTGATATCCACTCTTTAGATCTATCTTTGAGAAATACACAGCTCCACTCAAACAATCCATAATATCATCCATTCGTGGCAATGGAAACCTGTACTTGATTATAATCTTGTTTATTACCCTAGAATCTGTACACATTCTCCATTCTCCATTCTTCTTTGGTGCTAATACCGCTGGTATAGCACAGGGACTCAGACTCTCTCAAATCAATCCTTTCTGTAACAACTCATGTACTTGTCTATTCAACTCTTCACTTTCTACTGGTGTCATTCGGTGTGCTGCCTTGTTTGGCAAACTGGCTCTTGGAATCAAATCTATCTGATGACTGATCTTCCTTACCGGTGGTAATCCATCAGGTACATTATTAGATACAATATCCTGAAACTCATTCAACAAATCTACAGCCTCTATAGGTACATCCTCTACTTCTTCTTTACCAACTTTTAGAATTAAAGCAAAACACACATGCTCATGCCTTATACCATCTAGGAATTTTCTTCCATCAACAAATGTTATTCTTGCATTACCACATACCTTTTCTTCGGTCTCTTTCAATGGCTTTAGCTTATGTCACACTCCATCCTTTGTTAGGGAATAGGTATTCACACGACCATCATGTACAGCACATCTATCAAACTACCACGGTCTACCCAATAACATATGACATGCATCCATAGAGATGATATCACATAGTACCTCATCTTGGTACCCGCCGATCTTGAACTTTACTAGGCACTGTTCACTGACCATGACCTTGTGGTCATCCTGCACCCAGGAAATCCGATATGGATGTGGGTGTTTCAGTCTCTTGAGCTTCAACTTTGTCACCATCTCTTCTGACACCAAATTGTTAGTGCTTCCACTATCGGTAATCACATCACAGCATTTACCCTCACACTTGCATCTAGTGCGAAACAGGCTCCTCTTTTGTTCAGGTTCATTCTCACCACTCAGCAAGACTCTTCTATTAATTAGCATTTCTCCTCTTTCAGCATCTTCCAAATTTGATGATCTAGCATCTTCATCGACATGTGCAACTCTGGCCTGGCCTTCATTTCTCCTGTTTGTTCTGCCTTTGCGCTGAGGACATTCAAATGCCCTATGACCTTCTTCTCCACAGTGAAAACATGTTCCATGGAAGCCACCTCTTTCAGATCCTTGTCCTCTTCCTCTTCCTCTCTGATCTCTATTATTATAATCTTGGAAGCGATTGGAATTATTTCCTCACTGATTCTGACTGCTACTGGCCTCATCCTTCTTTTTCGGATCTTCATTTCGACCACCATATGACAGTCCACCAGATTGTCCACCGTGACCTCTTCCGTTTTGTCTGCTCTCAAACTTCTTGTTCAGCTTTTCCTCTACTTTTAGGGCAAACTGGTATGCCTCTTCAATACTGTTCATTCGAACCAGATTCAGCTCCTCCTGAATGCTTGGCCTGAACCCATTAAGGTATAGGGCAACTTTCTCCTTATCAGCTTCTGCATGGCTTGTTCTGATGAGAAGTCGGTAGAAATCCTCTGTATTCTCCTGAACAGATCTTCCTGCTTGCTTCAAACTTTGCTTTTTCTTCAGTAGGTCAAGCTCATAATCAACAGGAATGAACTGTCGCTTCAATTTATCCACCATCCGATCCCATCTTGTGATTTTATCTTTCCCTCTTCTATTTCGCTCTAATTGAATTTCTTGCCACCAGATCTTCGCATGACCTTTCAATCTGGCTTTCGCAAATTTGACCCTATCAGGCTCCTCAACATCTTCATACTCAAAATATTCCTTACATTCATTGATCCAGTCGATCAATTCCTTTGGGTTAAGATTTCCAGAAAATGTAGGAACCTCAATCTTAGGTCTTTTCCCAATCTTGGAAATCACCCGAAAAAGTCTTTCTTCCTCTTGGTTCACAATTTCAGCTTCTCCTTCTTGATATTCTTCTTCGGCTTCATCCTCACTTTCATCTCTGACATTAAGATTCATTCCTCTGCGAATCTCTTCTTGCAATGCTTGCACTTGTCTCTGCAGCTCTCTAACCTCAGGTGTTACAACACCAGCTCTTCCGCCACGTTCCCTTCGTGGAGGCATTTTCGCGATGCGCGCTGAAACCCTAGCCACGGTCCTGGTGCAAAATGCCTCACAGTCGGTGATCTATTTACACACTCAAGAAACTTGGCTCTGATACCACTTGATGAAGGGTGCTCCCCTTAATACCACAAACACATAACAGAAACAGAGAAACCACAACAATATGCAAGAACAAAAAATTGGCTTCTTATTATCTCCACAAATGTGGAATTACAAACTTTTAGAATTACAATATGCAAAGCCATATGGGCATTCCCTTACAATATTCTGTAAGACAAAACCTTGAATCAATACCCAGATCTACTACCCAGAACTATTCCCAACTCCCTACGACAATAATACAGCCTTTCTTATGTAGGCAATTTCTACCGCCCGAGAAGGTTCCAGAAATTTAGCCCTAAGGGCCGACCAAACTTAGAATTATCTTATTTTTCACTTTATTACATCATAGTTGGCTCAAGATAACCTTTGAAACCCGAACAGAAATTTTGAAGAAAATTATTTTTCACCATTTCAGGTGGCCCAACTTCCGAAGACCATAAGTCATCACCAGTTGACCCGATCGGCTATTATAACCCCATTTCGGAAACACCACGAAGTGCTCTAATGGCTTGACCCACGCAAGTGCCCATCGCCCAAATTTTTGACCTCATTCGGGGCCTCTAAAGCCTTCAAAACTGAGTTCAAAATTTCTGTACCCTGCTACCAATACCGAAAATCTTCAATATCTTCCAATATACACTTGATCTGGCAATGAAACTTTACTGGCAAACTTACATGACCAAAATGAACCTCCAAGAAAGAAATCAGATCATTCTAAGCACATGCAAAAATTACCAAAAATAGTAACTTTCCATAAATAGCAGCTCTGCACTAAAATAGCCCTTATTGAATATAAAAATAGAAATATTTTTGGGTGATGCAAGATTGCTCTTACACCCAGGATGCTCCTGCATCAGACACCTAGGGTAATTTGAGAAGTGACCCTGTCACGACTCAGGTGTGCAGAGGAAAACCAAGACGGTTAACCTCCTCCTTTGTTAGCCATGATGAATCTTCAACAGGTCATCCTTTCCATTTGACCAGATATTCTTCATATGTCCTGTTCCTTGTGCTTCTGCCAACACGACTATCCAGTATATCTTCGATCTCCTTAGTGTCTGAACTAGTTGCTGGAATACTCCACTGTGCTGCTGTGATCTCATCTTCAACACCTCCTTCATGATACTTTGTCAGATCTGAAATGTTAAACACTAGTGAAATATTCAGCCCAGTAGGCAATTCTACCTCATATGCATTTCTCGAATCATGCTTCTTCAGTATCTTACATGGTCTAAACTTCTTCATTTTCAATTTGTTATATGTACCAACCGGAAACCGCTCCTTCCGCAAATGAACCATGAATTCATCTCCAACCTAAAATTCCTTATGCCTCCTTTTCACATCTGCCTTAGCCTTATACTGTGCATTCATTTTGGCAATATGCTTCCTCACCTCCTCATGGATGTTCTTCAAATGTTCTGCAAAATCCTCATCTTCAGCACTACTTATTTTTTCTTTATCTATCTTCCTCAATTCAGATGCATTTCTTGGACTACTTCCATATACAATCTGGAATGGTGATTTACCAGAGCTCCTGTTGACAGAATTATTGTATGCAAATTCTACCTGTGGTAAAATCAAATCCCATCCCGTTGGCTTATCTCCAACCAAACGTCTCAGCAAATTTCTCAAGCTCCTATTCACCACCTCTGTCTATCCATCAGTCTGTGGATGATGTGATGAACTGAACTTCAAATCTATCTTCAACTTCTTCCACAATGTCCGCCAAAAATATCCAACAAATTTAGTATCTCGATCTGAAACTATGGTCTTTGGCAAACCATGTAGTCTCACCACTTCTCTAAAAACAATCCTGCTACATGAACAGCATCATTAGTCTTCTTGCAGGGAATGAAATGTGTCATCTTCAAAAATCTGTCAACTACTAAAAAAATTGAATCATGTCCCCGCTGTGTCCTTGATAAACCAAGAACAAAGTCCATACTGATATCCTCCCAAGGCTTCTCTGGTATAGGCAATGGCTGGTACAACCCTGTATTCTGCTTCACTCCTTTCGCCATTTGACATACTCTGCAACTCTGTACAAACTTCTTCACATCTTGCTGCAACTGTGGCCAATAATAATTCTCACCAACCAAAGCAAGGGTTTTATCACGACCAAAATGTTCAGCCAATCCTCCACTATGCTTCTTCTTGATGAGATTCTCCCTCATAGAACTTCGTGGAATGCACAACTGACTCCCTCTGAATAGCATACCATCTTGGATGATAAAATCCAGCCATTTCATCCTGTCTAGAGTAACAGGTTCTATACAAGCTTTCCAAGCTTCACCAAAATCAGGATCCTCTGGATACAAATTCTTGAGTTCCTTGAACCCAACCACCTCAATCTGCATCTCTGTCAGCAATAGTTGCCTTCTGCTAAGAGCATCTGCAACCCTATTAGACTTTCCACTCCTGTGTTTCAAAACAAATGTATAACTCTGCAAAAACTCAACCCATTTCAAATACCTCTGATTCAACTTTCCTTGACTATTCAAATATTGCAAAGCTTGATGATCAGTATACAAAACAAACACCTTAGGAAGCAGATAGTGTCTCCACTTCTTTAATGCCTGAACTATAGCATAGAATTCCTAATCATAAATAGAATATTTCCTCTTGGCATCATTTAACTTCTCACTGAAATAAGCAACAGGTTTACCTTCTTGGCTCATAACAGCTCCTATTGCAGTACCACTAGCATCACAATCTACTTGAAACACCTTATTAAAATCTGGAAGTGCTAAAATAGGTTGTTCTGTAACTTTTTGTTTCAACAATTGAAAACTCTTTTCTGCCCCATTAGTCCACTTAAACTCTTTTCTATCCCCTCTCATTGTTTCAGTCAAGGGACCACAAATACTACTAAAATTTTTGATAAAATTTCTGTAAAAGCTAGCCAAACCATGAAAAGATCTTACCTCAGTAGCACTCCTTGGAGTAGGCCATTCAAGGATAGCCTGTACCTTCTCTGGGTCCATTTTTAGACCTTCTGCTGAAACTACAAATCCCAAATACACTAACTCTTTCTTCACAAAACTGCACTTCTTCAAATTAATCAACAATTTCTCTTCTCTCAACTTCTCAAATACCATATGAATATGCATCATATACTCCTCCAATGTCTTACTAAAGATCAAAATATCATCTAGGTAAATAATGACAAACTTACCCAGAAATTCTTTCAGAACCTCGTTCATGAGCCGCATGAAAGTGCTCGGTGCATTGGTTAGCCCAAAAGGCATGACTAACCACTCATACAGTCCTTCTTTTATCTTGAAGGCAGTCTTCCATTCATCTTCTTCTCTGATCCGAATCTGGTGATATCCACTCTTCAGATCTATCTTTGAGAAATACACAGCTCCACTCAAACAATCCATAATATCATCCATTCATGGCAATGAAAACCTGTACTTGATTGTAATCTTGTTTATTGCCCTAGAATCTGTACACATCCTCCATTCTCTATTCTTCTTTGGTGCTAATACTGCTGGTACAGCACAGGGACTCAGACTCTCTTGAATCAATCCTTTCTGTAACAACTCATGTACTTGTCTGTTCAACTCTTCACTTTCTGCTGGTGTCATTCTATGTGCTGTCTTGTTTGGCAAACTAGCTCCTGGAATCAAATCCATCTGATGACTGATCTTCCTTACCGGTGGTAATCCATCAGGTACATTATCAGATACAATATCTTGAAACTCATTCAAAAAATCTACAACCTCTCCAGGTACATCCTCTACTTCTTCTTTACCAACTTTTGGAACTAAAGCAAAACACACATGCTCATGCCTCATACCATCTAGGAATTTCCTTCCATCAACAAATGTTATTCTTGCATTACCACATACCTTTTCTTCGGTCTCTTTCAATGGCTTTAGCTTATGTCGCACTCCATCCTTTGTCAGGGAATAGGTATTCGCACGACCATCGTGTACAGCACATCTGTCAAACTACCACGGTCTACCCAATAACATATGACATGCATCCATAGAGATGATATCACATAGTACCTCATCTTGGTACCCGCCGATCTTGAACTTTACCAGGCACTGTTCACTGACCATGACCTTGTGGTCATCCTGCACCCAGGCAATCCGATATGGATGTGGATGTTTTAGTCTCTTGAGCTTCAACTTTGTCACCATCTTTTCTAACACCAAATTGTCAGTGCTTCCACTATCGATAATCACATCACAGCATTTACCCTCACACTTGCATCTAGTGCGAAACAGGCTCCTCCTTTGTTCAGGTCCATTCTCACCACTCAACAAGACTCTTCTGTTAATTAGCATTTCTCCTCTTTCAGCATCTTCCGAATTTGATGATCTAGCATCTTCATCGACATGTGCAACTCTGGCCTGGCCTTCATTTCTCCTGTCTATTCTGCCTTGGCGCTGAGGACATTCAAATGCCCTATGACCTTCTTCTCCACAGTGAAAACATGTTCCACGGAAGCCACCTCTTCCAGATCCTTGTCCTCTTCCTCTTCCTCTCTGATTTCTATTATTCTAATCCTGGAAGCGATTGGAATTATTTCCTCGCTGATTCTGACTGCTACTAGCCTCATCCTTCTTTTTCCGATCTTCATTTCGGCCACCATATGACCGTCCACCAGATCGTCCACCGCGACCTCTTCCGTTTTGTCTGCTCTCAAACTTCTTGTTCAGCTTTTCCTCTACTTTTAGGGCAAACTGGTATGCCTCTTCAATACTGTTCATTCGAACCAGATTTAGCTCCTCCTGAATGCTTGGCCTGAACCCATTAAGGTATCGGGCAACTTTCTCCTTATCAGCTTCTGCATGGCCTGTTCTGATGAGAAGTCAGTAGAAATCCTCTGTATACTCCTGAACAGATCTTCCTGCTTGCTTCAAACTCTGCATTTTCTTCAGTAGGTCAAGCTCATAATCAACAAGAATGAACTGTCGCTTCAATTTATCCACCATCTGATCCCATCTTGTGATTTTATCTTTCCCTCTTCTATTTCGCTCTAATTGAATTTCTTGCCACCAGATCTTTGCATGACCTTTCAGTCTGGCTTTCGCAAATTTGACCCTATCAAGATCCTCAACATCTTCGTACTCAAAATATTCCTCACATTCATTGATCCAATCGATCAATTCCTCTGGGTTAAGATTTCCAGAAAATGTAAGAACCTCAATCTTAGGTCTTTTCCCAATCTTGGAAATCGCCCGAAAAAGTCTTTCTTCCTCATGGTTCACAATTTCAGCTTCTCCTTCTTGATATTTTTCTTCGGCTTCATCCTCGCTTTCATCTCTGACATTAAGATTCATTCCTCTGTGAAACTCTTCTTGTAATGCTCGCACTTGTCTCTGCAGCTCTCTAACCTCAGGTGTTACAACACCAGCTCTTACGCCACGTTCCCTTTGTGGAGGCATTTTCGCGATGCGCGCTAAAACCCTAGCCACGGTCCTGGTGCAAACTACCTCACAGTCGGTGATCTGTTTACACACTCAAGAAACTTGGCTCTGATACCACTTGATGAAGGGTGCTCCCCTTAATACCACAAACACATAACAGAAACAGAGAAACCACAACAATATGCAAAAATAGAAAATTGGCTTCTTATTATCTCCACAAATGTGGAATTACAAACTTTTAGAATTACAATATGCAAAGCCACATGGGCATTCCCTTACAATATTCTGTAGGACAAAACCTTGAATCAATACCCAGATCTACTACCCAGAACTATTCCCAACTGCCTACGACAATAATACAGCCTTCCTTATATAGGCAATTTCTACCACCCGAGAAGGTGTTGGCATTAAGCAGAATTGCCACTAGTGACAACACTTATTTGCATTCTGAATGTAAACTGGGCAGACAGTGCAAACCAAGCAGACAATGTAAACTGAGCAGACAGTGCAAACCGAGCAGTCAGTGCAAACTGAGCAGACAGTGCAAACCGAGCAGACAGTGCAAACCGAGCAGACAGTGCATACCGAGCAGACAAGTGCAAACCGAGTAGACAGTGCAAACCGAGCAAACAGTGCAAACCGAGCAGACAGTGGAAACTGAGCAAGTTAGTACAAACTGATCAGGACAATGTAAACCGAGTAACATCTTGTCTACCAAGTCACTAGTACTTACCGAGTTCAAAACCTACCGAGTGATCAGTATGAACCGTGCCTTCACTTCTACCGAGTGCATGACGATGCCGAGTAATGCAGTGGACGCCGAGTATCAGAAAGTCACCGAGTCAGTTTGAAGGAACCGAGTAACCATATTTGGGCCGACTTAGTAGCACTTATGTTTATTTGTCAAGCCGACTGTGTAATTGTAATTGTAATTAATTGTTTGAGACTTGTATATAAACAATGTTGTAAAAAATAAAAAGATGCAATATAAAATGTATGAAGTAGAATATATGTGAAAGAAAAAGAAAGGCAGAAATAAGCGAATTGCAGAAGGCTTCTAAAGTATAAGGTACAGCAAAGACAAATTCATCACAGAAGGTGATCAGTACATCAGCGAATCTCAATCAGCAATCCAGTTGCAAAGCAGAGATCTACTGTTTCATTCTAACAGGTGAATCAGTACTAAATCCTTTAACCGGGTAGACTTAACAGTCTTTGTAAAAATCTCTTTACCGAGTGCATACTTCATTGTATGTTTGTAAATCCTTTAACAGGGTGGATTTAGCAATCCTTATTGCTCCTAACAGGGCAGATCATCAGAAGTGATCAAATTGTAAGCCTTAACCGGCCAACTTTATTCTGCAGTATTAAAGCTTTGTGGGTTTCATCCCCACCCCAGTTTTACTTTCTTTTGGAAGGTTTCTGGGTAACCAAATCTATCTGTCATTATTGTGAATGTTTGTAAGTTTCATGCTTTCTGTATGCAAAGGTTAAAAAGTAAAATACATGTTAAAATTAGAAGAAAATTTGGAGTTACTGATTCACCCCTCCCCTCTCAGTAACTTGGTTAATTCCTGAATATTTCCAACAGAAGGTTCCAGAAATTTAGCCCTAAGGGCCGACCAAACTTAGAATTATTTTATTTTTCAATTTATTACATCATAGTCGGCTCAAGATAACCTTTGAAACCTGAACAGAAATTTTGAAGAAAATTATTTTTCGCCATTTCAGGTGGCCCAACTTCCGAAGACCATAAGTCATCACCAGTTGACCCGATCGGCTATTATAAGCCCATTTCAGAAACGCCACGAAGCGCTCTACAGGCTTGACCCACGCAAGCACCCGTCACCCAAATTTTTGACCTCATCCGAGGCCTCTAAAGCCTTCAAAACTAAGTTCAAAGTTTCTGTACCCTGCTGCCAATACCGAAAATCTTCAATATCTTCCAATATACACTTGATCTGGCAATGAAACTTTACTGGCAGACTTACATGACCAAAATGAACCTCCAAGAAAGAAATCAGATCATTCTGAGCACATGCAAAAATTACCAAAAATAGTAACTTTCCATAAATAGCAGCTCTGCACTAAAATAGCCCTTATTGAATATAAAAACAGAAATATTTTTGGGTGATGCCAGATTGCTCTTACACCCAGGATGCTCCTGCATCACCCGATTGACTATTATAACCCCATTTCGGAAATGCCACGAAGTGCTCTACAGGCTTGATTAGCACAAAGCACTTGTCACCCAATTTTTCGACCTCATTCGGGGCTTCTAAAGCCTTCAAAACTGAGTTCAAAGTTTCTATACCCTGCTGCCAATACCGGAAATCTTCAATATCTTCAAAACTAGACCTGATCTAGCCATGAAACTTTGCTGGGAGGCTGATATGACTGAGATGAACCTCCACATGTAAAATTAGAACATTCTAAGATCGTAAGACCAACTTACTAAAAATAGCAAGTTTCCATAAATAGCAACTCTGCACAAGATAGCCCTTATTGAATACAAAAATAGAAATATTTTTGGGTGATGCAAGATTGCTCTTACACCCAGGATGCTCCTGCATCATATATATATATATATATATATATATATATATATATATATATATATATATATATATATATATATATATATATATATATATATATATATATATATATATATATATATATAGATATAGATATATAGATATATATATATATATATATATATATATATATACTATTTATGCATCTATCAAAAACTAAAAAATAATAAAAACAAAATATGAAATTACCTCAAAATGGCGTTTGCAAATTTGAAAGCCCTCTATGGGTTTCACTGTCATCGAAAGTGATAGTGAAAGTCACTTTTGATGATTATATTTCTGCCAAAGTTAAACCCTAATTTAAGACTTTCGATCGAAAGTCAGTTGCTAGAAACTTTCGATCGAAAGTTCTTAAGTAAATTTCGATCAAAAGTTACTTAAGAACTTTCGATCGAAAGTAACTTACGATCGAAAGTCCTATGTCTAAGGACTTTTGATCGTAAGTTTAGTAGTTACGATCGAAAGTACATTATAGTTTCTATTGAAAGTTATTAACGAATTGTTTGCCGAAATCACTTTTCAGGCCGAATTTGTTCCTCCCAAAAAGTGTAACCCACTATTGTGAGTTCACCCATATATTTTTTTACACTATAATCTTTTATCTTATCTTTAATATATTTAGGCTTTTCTGAAATGTTTTAATTCCTCATCTATTTTTTTTAAAAGAGACATTTTTACAATCTAAATTTCTAAAAAAAAATTTAATTAGGTTTTAAATAATAAATAGAAGAGGACTATTTTATTTCTTATTTGGGAACAAGTTTCCACTTTAAAATTTTATATATCAATAAGATGTTCATGCAAAAATAAGACATTAACTAATGTTGTGAGTTAATTTTATATTAATGTGATGTGTTAAATACTTTAAATACACTAACATTTTAGGAACACACCCAAAAATATGTTATACTTTTGTGATAAAGTTAGGATTACTTTGGGTCCTTGTATTTCACCTTAAATTTTGTCATTTCAAGAAAATAATAATAGTTTTGAGAACAATATTCTCACTACTACTACTCTTTTCTTGTGATATTTTAAAAAAATGATCATAACTATCTTGAAACCTTATTCTAAAAGAACTGTTTCATTTATTTCAAGAAAAAATGTGTTACTCCTCATGTTGTTTTGGTTCCCCATTTCTTTTCACACATCGAACTCATTTTTTAACTATTTTAAAAATATTATATCTGATATTTGACCTAAAATTTATGAAAATATACTATTTTTAAAATTTTCAACCCAAAGTATAAGCCTATAATAGTGTTTTATGCTTATGCTCTCTCATGTGGAGAGAGTATTTCAATAGTTAATTTCAATGGTTGTAGCTATTGATGTTTATAATTTCATTAATTTAAAGTTTTTCCTTGAAAAGTGTAGAATGATTCTTCCTTTGTAATAATCTTACTAATAGATAGCATAATATATTGTGAACCAAATTTCTCCTAATCTAAACATGGGATAGCGAGCAATTTGTCTTACGATTTGTTATATATTTGTCGAGTGCATTTGAACATCTTCCCACTTCTTTATTGAGTATCTAGACTCAAAAAAATGATGAAATTTATGTTAATTATTTTACATAAATATTTAACAATAATTTTGCAAAAGCAATTTAACAACATGACATATATTATATTTCTCTCTATTATAATTAGTTAATTTCATTCTTACACACTTATAAAATCTCATTTAAAACTTTCAATTTAGTTTTATTCTTGTTTCTTGAATGTAACCTATCTACAAATAAACACATAATTTTCTTAAAAAAACTAAATTCTTTAATTAATAATTTGTATATTTATTATCTAATTACTATCTTTAAGATAATAAAAATTCTTAATTAATATTAATTTGTGATCAACTCCACTCCACATTGTTTAAATAACATTTTATTTCTTTAGAAAATAAGATTTGATCAATTTTATGATTAAATCTATCTTTCACCATTGAATTATCATTAATCTTCATTATTTAGATTTTCCCTAAACATCCCATTCTAATTTCAAAATAAATCATATAAGCATATTTTTCTATAAATTTACCCAATCAAATCACGTAATCTCGAGAGAGGTTGAGTCTTGACAAGCATTGTTTTCTATAATTCAAAAAAATGAATGCAGAATTAACATAAGAAATCCAATAATAGATTGGATATCGACCCCATAATGTGAGAAAGTACGACCCTTCCCACCAATGGATCCTCTTTGTTTTAATATATATAACACTTAATCATTGCCAGTAAAATGCCGATTACAGTTCATATTAAGTTACACTCATATATTTTGAAGTGCGAACAAAAATAACAAAAGATGCAAATTTACATCAAAAACCTAGAGCACAATGACATAGCCATGGTTGTGGAGGGTTTAGAGACTGTTGCAAATCTGAAAAGAAAGATTTATGATTTAGAAAAAATTCCACCAGATTGGCAAGAACTAACTCTTGAGCCAAAAAGTTTCATATTTCCTAGAAATCAAGATGGAAGACACCAAAAGTATATCCTATTAAAACATTGAGGAGGAACAGATAATATCTCTTGATATTTGTTTGCATCACTTCAGAGAAGAAACTCCAATAAAAGTACACATTTGTAAACCAGGTCATCTACATGGGCATGTAGACATGATAAATTTATACATGGAGAGTTGGTGGACAATTCGATTTGTGAAGGTCATTCTCTGATACTTCTGTAGAGAATTTAGAGAAATACTAAATTCTAGAAATGCACAAAATGATGCTCTGTTTCAGCAATGAAGAAATTTGAAATCCCCAAAATAGGGCAGACACAAGAATTGGAGAAGTATGCAAGAAACTTCTTGCTTCTATTCAAACTAATCACTTCTACAATAAGAAATATAAACTTGCAACTACGGGAGCTACATACAAACATCTATGAGCTTCTCAATGCTCTTACAAGATTATCTAAAGCAATCACTGCTTAACAGAATAATCATTCACTTCTGTATTAAGAACAAAGTATTACAAAACATCTCTTTGTTGCTGCATACTAAAGAGAAATTACATTACATGCTATGGAAGAATAAAGATATTATTTCCTTTATATAAAACTTTCTGTCCAGAAAAGGAAGAAGATGGAAGTCTGAAGAAGAAATCAGATTTCCCCCAATTTGATTTGAACTTATCTTTCAAAGTCCACACAAAAAATCAAACTTTAAAATTTATCAAAAATAAAGTCAAATATGGAGGCTTCTAGACAAATGGATTTGATTATGAAAATCCAACACTCCCCCATTGTCTTGAGCCGATAAACAAGATCATGCTTGATCCAAACTAACTACGCCCAAATTTCTCCTTAGGCGCTCAAACCTTGCATTGCCCAATGGCTTGGTGAAAATGTCTGCTAGTTGCTGCTCTGACCTGCAAAACTCCATTTTATTTCACCATTCTCAACTAATTCTCTAATGAAATGATATTTGATTTCAATGTGCTTTCTTCTTCCATGAAACACTGGATTCTTTGACAAAGTTATTGAGGAAATATTGTCACAAAATATTGTGGTTCCATCCTCTTGTTCTTGCTTCAAATCTGCCAAGATCCTTCTTAGCCAAATAGCTTGTCATGCTGTTGCATTCACTGCTATATATTCAGCCTCTATTGTAGATTGAGAAACTATGGGTTGCTTCTTAGAAGCCCATTGGATTACACCTGAACCCATGTGAAAGACATATCCAAAAGTGCTCTTCCTATCATCCAAACTCCCTGTCCAATCACTATCTGTGTAGCCAATAAGATCAAAAACATTTGCTGCAGTATACAAAATACCATATCCCTTGATGCCTTTCACATACCTTAGGATTCTCTTTCCCACTTTCCAATGGGATTCCTTTGGAGTTTCTATAAATCTAGAAACTAAAATTACTGCATGCATAGTGTCTGGCCTAGTAGCTTTTAAATACATCAAACTTCCAAGTAAGCTTTTATATAAAGTTGGATCCACATTGTTGCTGCAATCTTGCTTGCTTAGCTTCAAACCTAATGAAGTTGGAGTTGGGGTAGGCTTTCTATTTTGCATTTTAAATCTCTCTAATATCTGATTTGCATATATTTCTTGAGAGATAAAAATACCATCATGCATTTGTTTTACTTCTGCGCCTAGAAAATATCTCAAGAGACCTAAGTCTGACATTTCAAACTCACTTTTCATGGCCTCTTTAAAATCAGAAATGAAGAAATCATTATCCCCAGTAAAGATTAAATCATCAACATATAAGACAACAATTAAAATATTAACATTAGCTTCCTTGATGTAAAGAGTGGGCTCACCATCACTTTTGCAAAAGCCATTGCTCATCAAATATGAGTCAATTCTGCTATACCAAGCCTGTGGAGCTTGCTTGAGCCCACAAAGAGCCTTCTTCAGCCTATACACTTTACTTTCATGACCCAAAACTTCATAACTAGGTGGCTGCTCCACATAAACCTCTTCTTTCAATACTCCATTCAAGAAGGCAGACTTCACATCCATTTGATAAACCTTCCATTTGTGTTGGGCTGCAATTACTATGATAGCACACACGGTTTCCATTCTAGAAATAGGGGCATAGGTCTCATCATAATCTCTACCAAACTACTGTTTGTACCCCTTGACCACCAATCGAGCCTTATGACTATCTATTTTTCCTTCAGCATTGCTCTTGGTCTTGTAAACCCATTTAACTCCAATAATTTTCCTATTTGGAGGTAAATTAGTGAGCTCCCAAGTTTCATTTCTTTTTATTGCATCCATTTCTTCATCCATGGCTTTACACCATTTTTCTTCCTTTTTAGCATCTTCAAAATAAATTAGATCACTATGAGAAAATAATAAAAAATTAATATTTTCATCAAAGTCATTTTCATACCTTTCATCTTGGTATATCTCCCTTAGACTCTTGGTCTTTCTTGGCACTAGGGAGGCAAGAGAGGGATCATAGCTCTTAGTATTGCTATTGCTACTCTCTATGGGGCCAATTTGCAGCCTTCTATACCTATTGTTATTTCATTTTGCTGATCAGAAAACTCATCATCTTCAACAATAATAGGCACTTTACTTGAAGTGCTTGAAGATGTTTCCACCGAGCCATCCCATGACTCATTATCAATGAACTCCATGTCTCTTGAAGTGCTGATCTTCTTACCAACTAGATCATACAATCTATATGCCTTGGATTCTGGACTATAACTAGTAAAGACACACTTCACACCCTTGTCATCCAACTTTTTCCTTTGATCCTTTGGCACGTGTGCATATGCTACACACCCAAACACTCTCAAGTGTTCAACCATCCATCTATGCTTTGTCCATGCTTCCATTGGAATCTTGTCATGGACTACCTTTATAGGACTTATATTTATTAAATAGACTACTGTTGCTACAACTTCTCCCCAATATTCAATTGGGAGTCCTTTTTCTTTCATCATGCTTCTTACCATCTCAACGATGGTTCTATTTTTTCTTTCAGCCACTCCATTTTGTTGCGGAGTATAACTGGTTGTTAGCTCCTTCTTTATGCCACTCTACCTACAAAAATTTATAAAAATATTGGAGGTATATTCCCCCCCTCTACCTGACCTTAGGACTTTAAGATTTTGTCCACTTTCATTTTCAACCTGGGCTTTAAATTCTAAAAACTTATCAAAAGCTTCAGATTTTTTTTTCATAAAGTAAACCCATGTTTTACAACTGAAATCATCTATGAAGGTCATAAAATAAGTACTCCCCCCAATGGAAGTGATTTTCATGAGGCCAACTAAATCAGTATGGACTAGCTCTAATGGTGCTCTTTCCCTTCTTGAGTTTCCAGAATTAAAGGGCAGCCTATGTTGCTTACCCAAAATACAAGCCTCACACTTGCTAATAAAGTCTTTAATACATGGCAAATCATCTACGATTATTTTCTTGGATAATAAATTTAAACTAGCATAGCCAAGATGTCCATACCTTAAATGCCATAGCTTGGAGGGGTCTTCAATCATGCTCTTGAACTACTGCAACAATTTTCTTACTCCAATCCTTCTCATAAATGACACATTGGTCATTCTCCATCAACACTTTGTAACCATTTTGAGTGAGCTTTCCAACACTCATCAAATTGTTCTTTATTCCTAGGGCAAAGTAAACATTCGAAATTTCTTGTTTCTCACCTTTCTTGGTGCGGATCATAATAGATCCTTTGCCCACAACTGGAACAATTCCATTGTTCCCCATTCTAATTTCAGACTTCACATTTTTATCAATGAAAGAAAAAAGACTTTCGTTACCACTCATGTGGTTACTACAACCGCTGTCTAAATACCAGACTTTGGGGCTGCCTTCTTCACCAACATTGCACATGATGAAGGCTGTGGGATTATTTCCATCACTCACTTTCATATCAGCAACATTTTCACTTGGCTTTGACTGATTACTTTGCTTTTTCCAGCACTCACTAGCATAATGCCCAAATTTATGACAATAATAACATTCAATATTACTTTTGTTTGAGGTATATTTCTTCTTACCTCCTCTAGAATTATTCTGAGAGCTGCTAGCTCCCTTATTTGTGGCTTCTCATTCTGAGCTTTCTCCTCCAACATTTTTTTGTTTGGAGTTACCATGACCTCTACCTCTTGAACCTATTCCAGAGTTGTTTCTTCCTCTTCCCCTGCCTCTTGCATTGGCTTGAGCTCCAAAAGCTTGTTCTTGAGAAGAATTTGTAGACCTATTGATGCGATGCTCATGGGTTTGGAAAGAACCCATTAACTCATCAATAGTCATAACTGAGAGATCCTTTTCCTCTTTAATGACAATTACTAGATTATCAAATTTTGAGGGCAAACTTCTCAAAACTTTCTCCACTATTCTTTGCTCCTCCATGGTTTCTCCATTGGTTCTCAACTGATTTATCAAACCAGAGAGTCTTGAGATAAAATTTGAGATGGACTCATTGTTCTTCATGAGAAGAGTCTCAAACTCTCTTCGAATAATTTGGAGCTTCACTAACCAAACTTTCTCAGTCCCTTTAAAACTTGTGTGAAGAATACCCAAGCTTCTTTGGAATAATTACCTTCTGCTATTTTGGGAAAGATTGCCTCTATCAAGGCAGTTTCTATCAAGCTCAAAGCTTTTGCATCTATCCTCGTTGACTCCTTCAATTGAGTCTTTTGATTGTTTGTAAGGCTAGCAAATTGAGCTAGGTCAGTTACATTTGTAAATCCATTGACCACAAGCTCCCACAAATCATTTTCTGTCATAAAAGTCCTCATCTTCTTTGCCCAAACATCATAATTTTGTCCATTGAAGGATGATGGTTGCTACTAGCTCTTTCCTACATCTCCAGCCATATCTCCTGTGCAAAATAAACAAATACCCAGAAAAAACAAATGCCCAAACTCACAAGGATTGAACGTCAATCAACTCTGATACCATGTAGAGAATTTAGAGAAATACTAAATTTTGGAAATGCACAAAATGATGCTCTATTTCAGAAATGAAGAAATTTGAAATCCCCAAAATAGGGCATACACAAGAGTTGGATAAATATGCAAGAAACTTCTTGCTTCTATTCAAACTAATCACTTCTACAATAAGAAATATAAAATTGCAACTACGGGAGCTACATACAAACATCTATGAGCTTCTCAATGCTCTTACAAGATTATCTAAAGTAATCATTGCTTAACAAAATAATCATTCACTTCTCTGTTAAGAACAAAGTATTACAAAACATCTCTTTGTTGCTGCATACTAAAGAGAAATTACATTACATGCTATGGAAGAATAAAGATATTCTTTCCTTTATATAAAACTTGCTGTCCAAAAAAGGAAGAAGATGGAAGTCTGAAGAAGAAATCAAATTTCCCCCAATCTGATTTGAACTTATCTTTCAAAGTCCACACAAAAAATCAGACTTTAAACTTTATAAAAAATAAAGTCAAATATGGAGGCTTCTAGACAAATGGATTTGATTCTAAAAATCCAACAACTTCTATGTGATGGATGAGTTCCAAATGTTAGAATTTGAGAAGAAGGTGTTGGATAATGAGATGACTGTTTCCGACTGTAACATTCAAAATGAAGATCAATTGGAAACTGTCACTCTGAGCAATGACCAATCATAATTAGTAGTTTTCACTGGTTCAGTTGATTCTTTTCCACTTTCCAAATTCTCCTATCTGAATAAGAAAAATCTAAGTTAAATAACATATTACAAAAATTAGCATATGATGCGAACTTGTTTTTGGATAAAACTAAATTTGCAATAATTTAATTTTTGTTACTTTTATAATTAAACAATTATAGTATTGTAAGTGAATTTAATAACTCTACCAGGCACATCTTTAGCCCATTGTTCGCCATTATTTCAATAGAACGCGTATATTTTTTATCTTTCAAAAACTATAATACATCTGATATTGTATAGGTAAGAGAAGAGCTTAAAAAAATCTAATTAAGAAAAAAATACTATTTTTTCTAATTAGCACATTTAAACAATATATTGTATATTGAGAAATCGAGTTTGACTCTAGACTAGGTTATCATATATAACTTTTAAATGGTGTAACATTTTTCAAAATGATAATGTAGTAGGATCATTCACCATTCACTATACAGTATTCTTTCTATAAAGATAAACTATTTTTTAATGATATTAAGCCTTGTGTTCAAACAAAAGTTTCGAGCCAAAAGTTTCATATTTCCGTGAAGCCAAGTTGGAAGACACCAAAAGAATATCCTATTACAACATTGAGGAGGAGCAGATAATATCTCTTGATATTTGTTTGCATCACTTCAATGAAGAAAATCCAATAAAAGTACACATTCGTAGACCAAGTAATCCACACGGGCGTGTAGACATGATAAATTTAAATGTGGAGAGTTGGTGGACAGTTCAATTTGTGAAGGTCATTCTGTGATACTTCTACGTGATGGATGAGCTCCAAACGTTAGACTTTGAGAAGAAAGTGTTGGATAATGAGATGACTATTGTTGACTGCAACATTCAAAATGAAGATCAATTGGAAATTGTCACTGTCAGCAACGTTGGTCATAATTAGTAGTTTTCACTGGTTCAATTGATTCTTTTCCACTTTAAAATTCTCCTATCCAAATAAGAAAAATCCAAGTTAAATATCATATTATAGAAATTAGAATATGATGCAAACTTGTTTTGGATAAAAATAAAATCACAATAATTTAAGTTTTATTAATTTTACAATTAAACAATTATAGTATTGTAAGTGAATTTAACAACTCTACAATGCACATCTTTAACCTATTGTTTGCCATTATTTCAATAGCGCATGTATAATTTTTCACTTTTGAAAAGTATAATACATCTCATTTTAAGTATTATATATGTACAAGAAGAGCTTAAAAAAATCTAATTAAGAATTTTTATTTACTTTTCCTAATTAGCACATTGAAGAGAAACCAAGTCCAACTCTAGAATAGATTATCATATATAACTTAAATGATGTAATATTGTTCAAAATGATAATGTGGTGGGATCATTCACCATTCACTATACATTATTCTTTTTATAAAGAAAAAATGTTTTTTAATGATATTAATCCTTGTGTTCAAACAAAAGTTTTGAAGACTAGAACCTTAGATTTGTAGGACATTAAAAAAAAAGCCTTTCCTTTTATGATCAGAAGACAACACAACTTTGGCTCTACATGACAATCTCAATTAGGCATTGGAATATGAGACTTATTTTGCAAATTCTGGTGCCCCTTTTCTAGTAGGCATTATATGTTGGTGTCTAATCACAACCACCCCCATTTACTATGCCTTCATAGAATTCCTTGTCCAACATTTTTGTTATCCTCTCCTCTTCATTGTAGATACACTAAATATACCATCTTTAATATTTTTGGTGTTATTTGTTCTCCTTAGTCTTGCTGGGCATAAGATGAACAATAAATCTGTAATAAATATATGATAACAAATCAAAAAGAATAGACTCAATGTTCCATTTTTTGGTGTAACAGCTAGGTTAATAGTAAAAAAAGGGTACTATTTGTAATTTAAGTGTGAAGAAAAGAATAGAAACTAGTCTTATTATAGACGCAGTCAATTAGCAATACATAATAAGGGGACATTTTTTTTGTTTACATTTGTGAAATCGAAAAGAGAAAAGCCTTTGTGATTTCTATTAGCCTTGTATTTTAAAATATAAATTTGTTTATTATTGTCTTTGCATTTCTATTTGTACTACTTTTGATCTTTGTTGTGGTTTTTATTCTCCTTTACCTATCTATCATATGGTATGATAGCTACAAATCAATGGTGTTGAAGATTTTCAAAATATTTTAGGGAGTTAAAATGTTCTTTCCAACAAGTTATTCACATTCAATAATGGAAACTTGAAGAAAAAGTTTGACAAACCCACAAATTCCTCAGTTTAATAGAAAAAATGTTATTAGCCAACAATCACAATGAAGGGATTTTATTTCTCATGACATATGGGATCTTGTTTAGAATTGATATGCAAAACTAGTTGATGGAGCAGTATAAACACATTGTATGAAGTTGGTAAAGATTTATTGAAGTATAATAATTAAAAAAGCATTAACTACCCTTCAAAATTCCTATCAAGGAATACCAAAGTTGGAAAAAACTAAGATACAAATACTAAAAAGGGATTTTGAGAACATTTACATAAAAGAATCAGATACATAAACTCATTGATGCAAAAATAACACTTATTTCCTGCATCTTTAATACATTTAACATAAAACAAACATAGACACTAACATATGCAGAGACTCTCTTCTTCTCACACAAAAGTCAAAATTGCAATAAAAAAAACCAGTAAATTATTCACAGTAACTCACAAAATAGAATTACATTACATGACCTAATATTGCCCTCTTTCTCTATGCGCCAACTCTCATAATCACTTAGCCTTTCTCTACACAAGCCTACAACCCAGTCACCTCCTTTTACAACCCTCTTAGGCTCCCCCTTCTACATAGTAGTTGCATTCTTTTATTTTCCTCTTTTATTGTGCACTTCATTCTCAGTCATTACACAAGCCTTATCTTTTCATTTCTTTATGTTACCCCTCCTCTCTTGGTGCGTACCTATTTAAACCTACTTCCTCATTTTATTTCCCATCCAAACACTCCTCTTGTGTTGCCTCCAAGAAATCCATTTCTCTTCAATGCACTATTGTTAAAAATTGCTACAAAACCTCCCAAAATTTCATTAAAATATAATGTCTTAGGAATTTCCTACCACTTGTTTTGGTTCACATTTTTCAAAGACTATTCAGTGATCTATTTTAGTAAAAATTTATAGTCTTTACTATCCAAATAATCACATCTATTTGAGGAATTCTCTGAAACAATTTGCACATTCAATTTTTGTGCTTCCATGTCCTATATATAAGCAATCACAATTACAACATTTGATACATTTATTTGTCCCCAAGATTCCATATAGACATAGACAAAAAAATAGGAAGTTGGCATTGCTTGAGAATTAGTTCTAAAATTGACAAGCATTACAATCTAGAGAGATGCCAATAGAAACCTAAACAAGAAACTAAACTAAAATAATAAAAAATAAAATATTTTTGGATGATGTTGATTGTTGAGTCATTAGGGATCCTCTTGCATTAGAAATATTGAGTAGGAAACATTTTGTAAGTAGAGCCCATAAAATATATTTAGCTAGTTGAACTACCCTTTTAGGATGTAAATAACCAACATTGAACCTCGTTGTTGATGAAGACAAAGATAGCTTCTTCCTCCACCTCTTCAAACACAGAGCTAGGAAACTTGTTGACCTCCTAGAACAAGTGTTCCCTCTTTACTTCTTCACTCTCCTAGAATCTTGTGCACCATAGACCTTCTTCCTCTACCAAAAATAACTTATATTACTCTCATCAATTTTGAGATCCAATCCACAATCAAGCGACCTCCTTCATCAATATCCTTTAGCATTGTCGACCTCTTCCTCATGCCAATACAAGATAGTATCATAAAAATTCACTTCCACATTCCTTCTAAATTCTATATGCTCATATGTAATTTCTTCACTTTCCTATGATCTATTTCACAAAACTGAAAAAAAAGTCAACAATTATGTCTACTAAAAACTCCTCCTTGTGCTCTTTTACTACAACATTTCCTTCTTTACCTCTTACTACATCAAACAACTCTTCAATATCCATGATCTCCTCTCCAAGAAATGCATCATGTTCATTAGGTCCTTGATCCATCTATAATGTGACCTCTAAATCCACATTCTCAACTTTATCTTCTATCTTAATTGGTAAGGTATTTTATTTCTCATCACATTCTTTGTGGTTATTACCCAACTACAATATACTATTGTAATCACCTAGAATTGTCTTGTAGAACTTAAGTCCTGATTCTAGATCTCAAAGACATTATTTACTAGACATAATTATGAAAGAAACTTGGTTAATCCTTTTTGCAAATTAAATTATTTTTGAAAATCAAGAATAAATCATTTCTATATCAAAGCTAGAAAATCATTTAATTGTCAAAATATTATTTTTAATATAAAGTACCAACAATTTTATTAAAGAACCCATTCCTCACATGGGTGTGTAATTTAATCTTGATTAAATGGTAATTAAAAGGGGATTTGTTATTTTGTCTTATTATCCTGTCAAGATTGACCAATCAAAAATATTGAATCCTCTCACATGGATTGATCTCCCTCACCACTCATCTTTACCTAACATCTTTTGCCTCTTAATCTCCACCCTCCATTGTTGAGGCAATTTCTTTAAAAGTAATCTCTTCGTTGGCTCAAGGGTTCCATCTTGATCATTTGTGGGTCCATCCTCTTGCTTTATATCTTTTTTCTTTCTTGAGTTCTTAGTTTCTTTAATCATAGTTTCTTAGCTCATAGCTCTCTTGCATTGTTATGTTAGCTCATTTTCTAATATAATCTAGCATTATTATCTAGTTTTCTTTCATATAAACATCATTTTTGCTAGATTAATCTTGCATCATGGCTTCATCCTAGCTTTGCATTGCATTTGGATCATCTTCAAGTGGTGTATGTGCCACAAGTATTGCATATCCTCCACAAATGAATCTTCCATTTTGGAGTAGTCAAGTCACTAATCCTTCATGCCAACCTGATGATCATTGTATAATGGATTAAACTCACTTCAACTAGGAAGAAATACACCAGTTTAGGGAATTTATTCATTCATTTGATTTGAACTCCTGTAGCTAAATTCTTGAGTTAATAGTTTATTGAGTGATGGTTGCATTTAATTTGAATACCAATTTTTGACAACACATTTTTGTTCACCCACCGTGGGGCCTAAACCATATTTTGGTCCCATTTATTGTAGGTTATTTTTATTTTATTTTCTAAAACTGCGACAAAAATGGTACCATTATAATCTAAATTGTCCTATGACAATTTTTTCATCGCATACAATTGTGAGTTTTATTGTACGATAATATGGAGTAGACAGTTTCATTTCATGGAGTTTAAGGTTTTATCATATGACATATCAACCCTAGCTTTCATTGTATAGATCTTTGAGTTTCATCATACGATAATATGGTTTCGACTTTGTTTTATCACACTAAAAATAACAAGGGTTTTTAGGGTCTAGTTGCTTGGATTTTCTTGTTGGATTCGATCTTGTCTTCGCTTTACTGTTCTTTTTTTTAAGAAATAACTAGTTTTCACTGGTCATTAGAGAATAAATTCTCTTTCCCAAGTAATGTACATTACATCATTTTGAGACTACTACCTCTTTGTGATTGTACGATGCTTGTCAAAGTCATATCTTGGGACTTTCTTTTGCAAGTTTCCTTTGAGATTCAAGAAAACATTGTGTCTTCCTTAATTTGATCTTTCTAGGTATTTATCTTAACTAAGAAGGTTTATTTTCTTGTGATTAGTTAGGTAGTAGGAGATTATTCTCTTCACCTCCTATATGATGAATCATAAATCTTGACCTACTTGGTTTTTCACTTGCAAAATAATATTGGATAAATTAATATGTGCTTGATGTACTTGGGAAAAGATATGGAATAGGAGAGTATGCTCTTTTCCTTTCTAGAGAATCATAAATCTAGACCTCCATTGGCCCTATTGGTGCCCAAAAATGAAGGATTGGATTTCCTATGGACTTACCAATCCAATACTGGGAAATCCAAAAAAATTTTGCCAATGAACAAGTTCAACCATAATAGGGGTTTTGTTAGGAATGAATGTTGGATGTTAGCAGTCATTCTATAGCAGTTGTTTTTGCATTCATGACTATGATTGTCATTGATGTCAACACAATGATCTTTTGGAGACTAGCAGAGAAGAAAATAGTGTTTTGATTAGCGCACGTGGGATATTGTAGATGGAGCTATGCGATGTTGAGGTTATATTCTTTGATATGTTATTTTTCTATGGATAAGAGTGTAGATAGTAATTCATTGATTCATGAAAGTTATGAGCATTTTGGTAAAAGCAGTATTCAGGTAGTGTTCCTGAGTAGTGGTTTGTGGAAATCTGATGATATCTCCTAATCGGGATGGAATCTGGTTTTATACAGTTAAAGGGAAGTTTGAGACACATTGATGGTGATGTGGTTCACAATGAAAACTTTGAGGTCGCATGAGTGAAGAGTTATTGCATTTGGAAGCTGACAGTTTTGTGTAATTTTGATGTAGCGTATGGAAACTTTTATTTTGTATTTTTGTGCCGACTCATTTGTAATTATTTGAGTGTGGTATAAAGGAAGGAATATTTTTCCTTATTGTATGTAGTATTAATATGAAAGAAGTGTGAGCATGGTTTGGTTGCATGCGAATGTAAGCATGAAGTGAAGAAAAGAGCCTAAGAGGTTGTGAAAGCAAAATTGTGAAGGAAGATATGCGAAGTATAGAGATCTGAAATTGAGATCTGATGTAGCAGTGAGTGCGGTTTGGCACAGTAAGGAGGTAACATATTTCATATTATTCTACTAAATAATATCAAGGTTATTTGGACAGTGTGTTCAGTGATCTTACCCTAAAGCTATTTGGGTAGTGGGTCCTTCTGTCTTCCATAACTCTTAACAGAGTTAGAATCTTTTAACAAGGATTCAAAATCTCCTAATAGGGATTTATATGTACTGAATGTATTTCATAAGACTCCTAATAGAGTCCATCCTCTCACAAGGAATATTCATATTAGTGCATCTTTTGTGGGCATCATTCCCACTGGGGTTTACTCTTTGATCAAGAGGTTCCCTAGTCAACATATCTTGTGTTATTGTGTCATTGTTTATGAATATATTTGTATGGTTAGTAATTGCATTGCTTACATGGTTAAATGTTTTTGAAGATGTTAAAAGTTATAATTATTTGATAACTGATTCACCCCCCCCCCCCTCTCAGTTATCTTGGTGGACTTTACTTTCTAACAGGTTTGAACTTATGCAATTTTGGCTCTGCAAGACCAAGGCTGGTGGACCTATATCCTAACCAAATATGTTGGTTCAAAGGATTTTTATGGTAGATAACTGAATATAAAACTTTTGGATTCTCTCAAAGTGGATAATGAACTTGAGAGGAACCAAATTGTGAGTATCACATTTATTGAATGTTGTTTAAATGCTATGATAGAAATGCTTTTGAAAGAATGTTTTAAAATAATGTATTTGGTTTGAAATAAATAATAATGACTACTTTCTGCTTGTAATTTGTTTTGAACAAAGACTTCAACTTAAGGATAATATATCAATGCCTTTCTTCTATTGGGCAATAGAGACAGTTCCTTTTTAATCCATGTACAACTAAGTGAGATGGAGAACACCGCCTACATTCTCCTATCAACTGCTCCTCTTTAATTTCTTTGATTATTTTATTATTCTACAATCAATCTTATTAAATTTAACCCAAGCTTAATGAGCCCAATAAGATAGAATTAATAGAGCCTAATAATTGTAATTATCAAATTGAAAAATAATGGGAATAATTTCCAAACATAAAGTTTTAAAGAATCTTTATCTTCTAGAAATAAAATCACAAAAGACTGATCAATTAGGCATGATCAAATCCATAACTCCAAATTAGAGAAAATAACTAATTTATATTAATGCTCCACAAAGTCTTATGTACAATAGATCACTTGTAGAAAATGCAATAGAAAATAATAAGTTTTTCACATTGTTCGTGATTCCCCTCTACCTTTACATTTTATATGTGGATGAATGGTTTTCACACCACTTTAGGGTGAAGAGACACCACCCTATTTAAAAACTTCTTTTGCAAAAACTAATCAAAAAATTAACTAATAACTACCTATCTTTCGGATTTGGACTTGGTCGAAAACCCAAAATACCTCACGAAAAGCTAAGATATTTACTAGAGCTTCAAAATTGGATTTTCTGAACTGGGTCTTTTTTATATTTTTAATTTGTTATCGCTTTAAGTCTCTTTCGACATCATCTTCACAACATGTCAAAATTCCAAAATCTCTGAAACCTTTGCTCATAGAATTTTAATTGTTCCTCTCGTAGAGATTCCTTTCTTAATCCCTCAAATTTTAATTGAAAATTAATATAATTTTTTATCCCCTTTTATGTACTCCATCATTAATTATTGGGCATGGAGTTTAAGAGGCCATTTTTAGGGTTTTATCACTATATAGGACTCCAAATTTTGCCCAAAATTTAGAGCTCCAATAGGCCCATCCACTTTCTTTTCTCATTTACCTTTAGAGGGATTGTCGTTGAGGTAAAAATCTCATGGGGATGACCCAAGTGGGAAAAAGTAAATCCACCTCATCCAAACTACTATAAAATTTATGTATTGTTGTCCAAAATCCAAAAGGATGTATATATTAACTTTGTTGGGTCATCCATTTGACCGAAAGAACACACATGAGAGTAATGTTAAGGGTTGAGCTCAGTCTCAGTCTTGATTGCAAGACTACCTTACTTGAAGCACTTGTAGGGCTATAGGCCTCAATTATATTAAGAAAAACTACAAGAGATAGTTGTGAATCGATACCCTTACTAAAAATTATTGGTTAGACACTAGCTGACTTACCTCTGAATGTAGCATAATATTCATAAAAGAATTGATCCACGTGGACTTAATTGGATCACCTCAGTATTACTTACCATATGTATTTCCTTGTTTTGTAACTTTTTCTTGTATATAATTATTTGGAAATTAATTCCTTTGACTCTATGTATCCAATTCTAGATCTACCAAGAAAAGAACAACATTGTTGAGGATAGGAATCTTCCTTGGACTTTGAGCTCCACAGACTCAGGTGGGTGTACCTTATTGGTTTACAAAATCTCAGAAAACCATACAGTGGATAGGTTTCTTAAAACATTGATTGGATCATTTACCAAATGAAACATATAAAGTAAAGATTTGATTTGATTTAAAACTTTTTCTATCTTTGACCAGTGTTGTTATCCAAGGGCATAGAGTCTAGATGAATACACATCAACTATAACATATTAGTGAAAGAAGATTTGAAACCAAAAGTAATCTATGCCTTATATAGAACCTTCAACAAATTAGTAAAAGGTCATCAAACTCATGAACCCTTCCAAAGCCTCAGAAAAAATCTAGGCTAGGACTTATACTTTCCTTGAAAGTAGTCTATAACTATTTCACAATTTGTCTTACAGACTAATGAACAAGAAGTGCCTTACAAATCTAGTTCACAAGGATTTTAAAGAAACTCATAAAGACAATCAAATACCAAAAGGAAGGTTTAAAATCACACCTTCAATAATATGCCAAAATTCAATACATTCAAAAGGAATAGGGTATCCTCGAACAATAGCCACAAAATCTCAGAACAAGACTGTACATTGGTTTCCAGCTGGTAGTTTCAACAATAGAAGAAACTTCTTTTGAAAAAGACCCTCCTGAATGACTGATGGGTTTCTAAAATAGCCATCTTTCTCAGTTCTTTTTATCCTCTTTCTAGAACAAATTGATTGCACATACACATGAATTTATGGTTTTAAGCAAATGAACATATGGTTTCTATGTATATGTTATATATGTGTGTGAACATAAGATGGAAATGTGGATACTTCTAAAGGAATAATATCTGCTTAAATTCATGGATAGGAATGGTGAATATAATAGCTATACATGTTAATGGATGTTTTCTTGCCTATGCTATGTTTTGGGTAGCTACCTCTGGTAGCCTTAGGATTTGCAAGAGTGATAATTAAGACTTACACCTTTTCCTAATATTGATGATGTGGATATATATGTATATGGTTGGATGTGTGCACATTGATTGTTTTGCATGAGTTGACTGTGGATATTCAAAGACCAACATACTGGCACGCGAGTCATCAAAGCCAACCGTAGATTGCAGAATCCTCACAAGAAAGTCAATACTTTCTATTGCATGCAATACACAGATTTAGTGTGAACTATATTCCAAGATTATTCATGGTCAATAATGTTTTTTTTGTGAACCTTTATGAGTTGTAACCGATCCTCATTTATGAAGTGATCGTAGAGTTAGGAGATAGTTGTAGCTTCCTGTTAAATAATCGACTGTTGTGACTCTTTTGGAGTTAGTCGAACAAACTGGTTTTTAATAGAACTCTTACACACTGTTTCAATCAAGTGTAATCATTTTATGGATGAATAGAATGTTTAGTTCAAGTTTGCATCTTTCATCTTGATTGTACTTCTCATTCACTCATTCAAGGGGGCCCACTTGATGAGTGAATCATTCTGTTAGTGTAGAGTTCATTTTCTTGTTCATTTATATGTATTAGAACTCTATTGTTCCTGCAGCTACTGATACCAGAATTAGTAGCCTATTCCTGTAGCATAGTTAGTTGGAGTAGTTCCTAACTACAATTTCCTGCTTTGATTAAAATACATTTGCTTACCAGTTTTAGTATAGTTTTCATGAAGCATAAGCATTTGAATTCCTTAGATAGACTTAGAAAGAGAAGGTTTGAAGCATGTACTTTGCAAATGCCATTCCAAGCTTACGTCCCTGGTCGATAATTAAATGAGGCCAAATAATTCATTTAGGAATCATTTGGGGTGTCTAATCCTGAAATAGGCAGTCCATTGCTCTAGGTTTCTGATACTATTATTTGGCCAAGCATTTTTGGCGCCGCTACCAGGGATGGTGTTAATTCAAACTTATCCTTGTAGTTGCATTCTTGGTTTTAATCTAGTACTTAAGTAAGTATTTTATGCATAGAAGAAGAGATCACCTTGGGAGATTTCTTCCCCATAACTACCAAGGAGAACCATTTGATTTATTTAATCCTCAAGTTGAAGAACCTCAAAGTGAGAATGAAGAAGAAGAACCCTGTGAAAACCCATTTGCTGATGCTCAGGAAGACATATCCTCTTCATCATCTAAGGAATCACTACATTTGAATGACCTATTTGTTGAACCTGAATACCAAGACAACCTACTTGCTCTTATTATATATTAGCCACCACCACTAGGTCCTCCTCCCAGAATGGTTTCTCAGGCTCCCTTTCATTTTCCTATACCTCAACAACAAGGTAACCAAAATTTGAAGAATATACCTACTGATGCATTTCCCAAATTTTATGGCCTCCTTACAGAAGACCCTGAGACCTTTCTCTTTGAATTTGATATTCTTTTTCAAAGTTATGACTATACCACTGATGCCCACAAGATGAAGTTGTTTCCATCAACTCTGAAAGAAGCTTCTTTGAGATAGTTCATGGGGTTAGGTGCTAATGTTGTAGTAGATTGGAATGCCATGTGCACTATGTTTCTTTTGAAGTACAAAGAGTACTATAGAGGTCAAGATTTGAAAGGTGATGACATTTTTAAAATGTCTCAGAAGGAGGATCAAACCTTGGAGGATTATGTATCTAGATTCATGTTCAACTTGCAGTGTAATACACAACACTAGCTAAATGAGGCATCTCAGATACACCTCTTCCTAAAGGGTGTGAATGATGGAAGTATTGAGGCTCTAGACCTAATGTCAGGAGGAGATATCACACAAAAAGGTTGGGTTGACATAAAGAATATATGTCAAAATTATTCAAGGGCCACTTTGAAGAAGGGTATGGGACTTAGAGACCTACCGCATAAGTCCAATGGTGGTTCAGGAGTGTCCAAAATGGAGTTGTCTAATTTTCTATCCAACTTCAAGAAAGACATCATTAATGATGTCACCACTCAACTGGATAGTATGCAAGTGAGGAGGAAGAAGGAAGAGTTAGATGTTGTGCTTGTTGAGTTTTGTTCTCATTGCAAAGAAAAGAAGAGAAACTGTAAATGTAAGATGGTTGCATCTGTGGACATCAACCCAATGCCCACCAAGTTCAAATCCATAGATGAGGAGAATGGAGAATTTTTCTATGTTTCTCAAAGGTGTCCATGGGCTCAAAGACAAGGTATGCCTCCGGACCCACTGAATAATTTTGGTTATAATAATAATAGCTATTGGCCAAACCAAAACCCCCAAAATTCTACTCCTCAAGGTCAGAATTGGAATCACAATTGGTCCAATCAATAGCCATACTATTACCATGCCTATCCACAACAACCACCATTTAACCCATACCAACAATGGTATAACTCCTATCAGTAGCAGTAGCAGAATAGCCAATGGCCACCTCATGGTAACTAGAAACCACAACCTCAGTGGGGACCCAATCAGCCTAATCAGCAACAAGCAATAATTCCCCCACCTCAGCAGCAAGCTATTATGCCTCCACCTCCTATAGAAAATAGCAACCCTCAAAAGGAAACACAACTTCATGCTCAACCAACTCCAAATCCTAATAATAAGCAACAAGCTTATTCCTTGCACGTAAATGATATACATCTTAGATCAGGAACTACACTACCTACGCCTAAGGAGCTAATAATAACTAAAGTTGCCAATGCTGAGGACATACCTGTGAACCAACCTATTGATGTTCCACTTTTTGTTCAAACTACACCAGTGCCTAAGAATCCTCCTTATCCACAAAGATTGTCTCAGTCAGTTCCTCCAAAAGAAAATCCTGTAGCCACTGATTTGATTGATCAACTCAAGCAAATGACAGTGCAGATTCCCTTGTTGGATGCCCTTAAAGAAATTCCAATCTATACCAAAGCAATTAAAGAAGCCTATATCAAAAAACCTGGAAGGAAAAAGAAAGACCCTGATACTATCCATGTCTTAGGCTAGCTCTCTGATCTCATGCGAAGAAAAGTTGTCATGCCTAAGTATTCAGATCTAGGAAGTCCATTGGTAGCAATTTACATTAATGGTACCCAAATTCAGAATGTTCTAATTGACTTGGGAGCATCAAAAAATGTTATGACTAGGGAAGTTCTATTGAAACTTAGTATCATTAGTTTGCGGGACACACCAACAATATTTCAATTAGCTAATAATTCCACAGTCAAGCCCAATGGTATGGTTGAGGATATTGTTGTTACTTTGGATTCCTTAGATTACCCTTCAGATTTCATAGTCTTGTCACCCAAAGCCACCCTAGGAGGATATCCATTAATCTTAGGATGACCTTGGCTAGCCACGACTGATGCTTGCATTGCATGCCATTCAGGAAAGATGACCATATCAGATGGAATAAATACCAAGAAGTTAACTCTATATTCTCCAGCAAAACCCCAAAGTGAACTTCATCAAGTTGTCTGGCCAGACTTAGGAGATGCTTCCCTTGAAGTAAAATCTGTGCAAAAACTCATGGTCATTGAGAAATCCATTCATGGTATCACAAGAAGAAGATGATATACTAGCAGCAATCCTTACCAACCAATATGGTTCTGAGAAGTCATCTTGTGATGATCCAAATTGTTCCCTTCAAACAATAATGCCCAAGAAAACCACATCTCAGCTTCCTGTAGCACCTAATTATCTTCACACCTTGCTACCCTATGAGATAAAGTTTCCATCCATAACAGAAGTCTAGATGTTAGAAAAACTTGAGTTGAAATTATTTCAGGAAAGGAGTTGAATGTTAATAAAAACCTCACTGAATCTCAGATGTCTAGTCTTCTCAAGCTTTTACAGGATAGTCAGCAAGCCTTTGCATGGGATTACACTAACATGAAAGGGCTAGATCCCAAAATTTGTACTCACAAAATATATATAAGCCCAGAATACAAGCCACTAAGGCAAGCTCAAAGAAGAATTAACCTTGCTTTAAGAGACATAGTTAAGACCGAGTTATAGAAGCTTCTTAGTGTAGGTTTCATTTATCCTATTTCTGATAGTCAATGGGTTTCTCCACTTGTAATTATTCCAAAGAAAGGGGGAAAGTGGAGAGTCTATGTTGACTATAGAGAATTTAACAAAGCCACTAAGAAGGATCACTTTCCACTACCTTTCATTGACCAAGTGCTTGATAATCTTGCGGGTAAAAAGTACTTTTCATTTCTAGATGGCTTCAATGGGTATAATTAGATACAAATATCACCAGAAGACTAGGACAAGAGAACATTTACCTATCCTTGGGGAAACTTTTCTTATTTAGTCTTGCCATTTGGATTGTGTAATGCCCTTGGTACTTTCCAGAGAGCAGTGCTGGGTATTTTCTCTGACATTCCTGTTGATTGTGTTGAAATTTATATGGATGACTTTAAAACTCATGGAACCACATTTGAAGAAGCACAAGCTAACTTGGAAAATTTCCTTAAGAGATGTCAAGATTATAATCTCTCTCTTAACAGTGAGAAGTGCTATATGATGATGGAGGAGGGAGTAGTCTTGGGACACTACCTTTCATCTTTTGGATTTCAGGTTGACCCTGCAAAAATTACAGTTATCAAGACACTTCCCACATTAGTTAAGCAGAAGGATGTTAGGAGTTTCCTTGGCCATGCTGGTTACTACATAAGGTTCATAAAAGACTTTAGCCAACTTGCAGCACCATTATATAACTTGTTGAAGAAAGAAGCTGAATTTGCATGGACAGAGGAATGTGAAGCATCATTCCAGAAGTTGAAAGATGTTCTAACAACAACACCTATTCTCAGAGGACCTGATTGGAAGCTTCCATTCCATATCCACATAGATGCATATGACTATACAATTGGAGCAGTTTTGGGACACAAGGAAGGCATTGTTGAACATGCAATTTACTATATTAGTAAAAATTTGCAAGGAGTAGAATTAAATTATATTGTTACTAAAAAAGAGTTGTTAGTAGTTGTTTATGCACTAAACAAATTTAGGCACTACATCACAAGCTATGAAGTATTTGTTTATACCAATCATTCAGCTATCAAGTACTTAATGAATAAACTTTCCATTAGTAGTAGATTAGCACGCTAGTTACTCCTCATGCAAGAATTTGATGTCAAGATAATAGACAAACTACAAAAGGCTAATGTAGTGGCCGATTTCTTGTCATGACTACAGGTGCCAGATGATCCCGTAAAAATTGATGATAGCTTCCCTGATGAGCACTTGTTTTCTATTGATTCTTTTAATCCATGGTATGGACTTAGCCAACTACCTTGCTATAGGGAGAATGCCACCTCACTTCTCTCCTAAACAGTGTCGTATGTTAGTTGAGAAGAGTTTTAACTTCTCTTGGATATTAGGCTTCATGTCTTATACAGGACCATACCAGGTCACAAGATGATGTGTTCGAGAGGATGAAACTTATAACATCCTTCAGGCATGCCATGATGAGCCATTCAGAGGACATTTTTCTGCAAAGATGATAACCTACAAAATTTTGACAACCAGATACTATTGGCCTACTTTTCAAAAGGATGCATCAAAACATACTCGGCACTATGATAGGTGCCAACATATGGGAGATCCCACAAAGTTTGATGAAATTCCCCTGCAGCTGCAGGTAGTTGTCACACCCTTTGACAAGTGGGGTATTGACTTCGTTGGAACCATTGAGCCCTCTTCTCATGGGAATTCTTACGTCTTAGTATGTATTGATTATGCAAAAAAATGGGTTGAAGCCAAAGCTATGAGACATGCCAGAGATCACAAAGTTGTTGAGTTTCTTTATGAATGCATATTCACTAGATTTGGAGTACCAAGGGAAATTTTCATAGATCAAGGGGTATAATTAACCTCTAACCTTATCATAGAGTTGATGCAGGAGTACATGGTGTGTCATGGAAAGTCTTCACCCTATCATCCTCAGGCCAATGGCCAAGCTGAAATCACAAACTGGGAGATAGAATCCATCCTCACTAAAATAGTGGCTGTGCATAAAATGGATTGGGCTACCCACCTTCTTGAAGCCATATGGGCTTACCGTACCACATGGAAAACCACCATAGGGTTTACTCCTTTTGAGTTGGTATATGGAAAACTAGCCTCTATGATGATTGAGTTCCAACATAAAACACTTCACACCACCTTAGATCTGAATATAGATATCACCAAAGCATAAGAAGACAGGTTACTACAATTAAATGGATTGGATGAATACAAAAAGTCTACTCTCCACAATACAGAGTTGATACAACAACAAAGAAAAAAATGGCATGATAAGTTCATTCGTGATAAGAAATTTTTTGTAGGAGATTGGGCACTGTTATATGATTCAAGATACCAACACACACCCAGGAAATTTCATACCAGATGGCTTGGGCCTTATGAGATCATATTAGTATTTGACAATGGAGCAGTGCAACTTTCAACCATTGATCCTGTTAAATTCAAGTTACTCATCAACGAGCATTCCCTGAAACTTTACCACAAACCTATTAGCCATGATGAGTTCTTGAAGCAATTACAAAGCACAACTGAAGCAAGTGATCCTGTAGCTGAAGAATTTGGGTCTTCCACCTAGGTTTTTGTTGATTCTTGATTCCATTCAAGAATACCATAATAAATATTTCACATTTCATGGAATAATTTCTCCATAATAATTTTTCATCTTACCTTCTCTCTTTTCTACCCATTCACCCCATCCCATCACTTCAATTATGCAAGTGCAATTTTTTGAACAACTCTTCCTACAACGCCTCCAAGTTTGTGCCACATATACTCGTACATATATTATTTTTATTCATTAATTTTTAGGATTTTGTGTCATTTTAATTTATCACTTGCTTAACCTGGCTTGGTGGGACCCATGCCATTACTTAGTTGGGGGTGGGGAACTACTCTATTTTCAAAATTTCAAACTAGCATGTAAAATTAAAGTTCTTGTCTTTGAATTGTGTCTGTGACATGACTTGATGATCTATCCTTTTGTGATTGCATCATCACATTTGAAGTGAATTAAAGATATTAAAGTCTAATCTTGATTTCTAATGATATGTTGCAACGTGTTTGGGGTGGCAGCCTTGGCATGCGTGAGCTATTATGAGATGTTATGCAAAACTTATATCATTAGATTTCATGCAAAAATCTTTAATTCTATGAATCAAGTTGCAGTTTGTACATCGTCTTTTCTTCTGCAACATCTTGTTCCGTAATGCATTGAGGTTTGTGACTTGCCATTTTCAAGCTCTGTGGGAATTATAGTTCTACAAATTCAAAATTTGTTTGAGAGTAGAAATGGGAGGTGACC
The DNA here is from genome assembly GCA_027943335.1 of Chamaecyparis obtusa. Lineage (NCBI taxonomy): Eukaryota > Viridiplantae > Streptophyta > Pinopsida > Cupressales > Cupressaceae > Chamaecyparis > Chamaecyparis obtusa. Next base: position 44,328 of record BSBK01005816.1, read on the forward strand.
TTCAATGGCATGAGCCAGTGGATCACAAGATTTTGCTAGACGATGCATCCACTTGTGAAATGTTTAGAAGAAGAGGATGGCTGGATTATTATTTAAGCCTTAAAGAGTTTAATGAGGAAGTCACTCTACAATTTTTATCTACCTTGAAGGATGGGTTTTCAAAATTCAAAGGCTTGAAGATTGAGTTCACAGAAGATGTAGTAGCTGAAGTGACTAGTTTACCACAAGAAGGTGAACAATGGGTGAAAGATTTTGACTTGCGTTCGGTGAGAGCATAGTTCACTTTGAACAGTGATCTTCAGTTAGATATCGATAGGAAGCAATGAACTTGGTGATTATCTTTTCCTTTGGAGTTCATTCAGCCAGCCACATTTGTTATTTAGTACTTCACCTGCAAGGGACGCTACAAGTATTTGCATGCTTTGCATTTCAAAATTCTTAGTCTTTTTCGGCATGACAATAGACCAATAAATCTTCCTAGCTTCCTATTTAACATTGTGAAAAAGAAAGCTTTATTAGTCCAGTCAGGAAGTAACCAGTCTATTTCACATCATTTCTTAATAAAATTAATTGTAGAAAGGGAATTGAATAGACAAAAGGTTGGGACATGGGAAGAATTTTTGCAAATGAATGAGGTTGAACCTAGAGTAGTCGGCCCTAGAGGTCATGGTGTTGGTTGGAGAGAGAAAACATCCTCTGGGGTTCATAAAATTGTTCAAAGAATTGAGAATTATCCTAAAGCCTCTCCTTCCATTTCTAGGTCACCTAGAAAAATAACTTTCTGTGCTAGAGCCTCTACTTCTCAAAGGAAGAAAAAAAAAGTATGAAAGCTCCCAATATTCTTGAATCTTCATCATCTGTAAGGACTAGGTCTACATCTAGGAAAGATAAGGGTAAAACAACAGAGCCAGAAGAGGAAATATTAGAACCTCAGCCTAGTGATAATATTGATAATGTGGAAGAAACCCTACATTCCCCTAGGGAGGAGAATTCTGAAAACCCTCTTGAAGAAGTTGTAGAGGAGGTAGTCACTAAAAGAAAGAAACATAAGAGTCCTCTGAGCTCATCCATACCCACTATGAGGAGAAGTAGAAGGCTTTCTGAAAAAGATGCTAAAGCTTCTATTCCTATTGTTAACCTTGAGTCTTTTGAATCCATAAAGCATGAATCTATAGAAAATGAGTCTTTGGAAAATTCCTCTTCTAAGGAATTGTTTTATCAAACTGGAGCCAGTGACACTATATTGAGAGAGCAAAGTCTAGAAATAGAGCTTAATCTTGGAGTTAACTACATACTAATTAATAGTGACAAGGACTCTAAGGACATAGAGGAATTTGTAAAAAATTCTGCCAAGCCAGATGTTAGTATGAATTTAGAAGAAACCCTTGACTTTGGGACTGAAATTGTTGAAGTACCCCAGCAAAGCAGTCAGGATAGGTCAGAAACGTTGGCTAAGGTAGTAGCTGATGTTAGTGAGGAAAGAAATGTAATAAAGACAATTGTTTTGTGGAAGGGGAAGTCCTCTGCACCAAAGAAAACAATTAAAACTCCTTACTTTCCATCTAGATGTGTGGATATACTCAATTAGGAACCTTTACCCCCACTAGATTTGTCTACACCCCTTGCTGGAGGGATAAAATTATACCAATAGTTGTTATGGGAAAATACACAATGGAAATTAGAAAAGGAAAAATTGAAATGAGTCATTAGTGAATAGGATTCTTAGTTGGAGCAGAAATTAGATGAGATTGAGATATTGAAGCGGAGGATTGATCAGATTACAAGATTAATTTCAGAGCTAATGGAATGCAGATCACCATCTTCGATGTATACATTATTCCTTAAAGAGAAACTTGTTAATTTCAAATTAACAAGAATTGTAGAAGGCCTCAATCCTTCCATATCACCTCCCCATGAATTTTACTATGCCTTTCAGTCTGCTCCAATGACTTTGAAAAACCTATTGTGTGAATTGTACTTACATAACCTAGCAGTTCTTGATGACACATAGTGGAATTCACTCCTCTATGTAGGGGATGTACAGTTAAAAGTAGTTATGTCTTGGATGCAGAATGAGATGAGTAGGGAACATCAGGTTCCACCATACAGAGACCAAGAAATGTCATCTCCTTTGATGATGAGGCCTAAAGTTCAACACTCTAGGTGGACATATCTTGACTGGCTTTCTGTCACATCAAACACTAGTGGAGCCAATAAGATCTATCCAGTGTGAGAACAAGCTTTTGTAGATTGGGACCAACATTCCTCATGAGATTTTGCCATAGCAATCAATGCCTCTAGGTAGAGGTGGATAAGGATGTCACATGATATAAAGTCAAGGGAACCTCACTCACCACAGAATCTAACCCTTGCTACAAGAAGAGTTCCATGGTACATTATGTTGGGAAGGACACTCCTTAACCGCTAGTTTCCATTAAGGTTTCAGCCTCCACTCTTCCTACATCCACTGCTGGTGATGAACGACAATGCAACAGATTATGACATGGCCACTGAAGTCCAGCGATGATAAAGACTCAATGAAACTCATGGATACTTTAATTATGTTCATGATGAGTCCAGGCAAAGAACAACTAGTGATTTGAGGGTCCATGCCAAGATTTGGAACTTCATGATTGCTGGGGACCATAAATAGTTTAGTTGGGGGGAATGATGGGCTTCTAAAATAGCCATCTTTCTTAGTGCTTTTTATCCTCTTTCTAGAACAAATTGATTGCACATAGACATGAATTTATGGTTTTAAGCATATGAACTTATGGTTTCTATGTATATGTTATATATGTGTGTGAACATAAGATGGAAATGTGGATACTTCTAAAGACATAATATCTATTTAAATTCATGAACAGGAATGGTGAACATAATAGCTATACATGTTAATGGATGTTTCCTTGCCTAAGCTATGTTTTGGGTAGTTACCTCTTGCAGTCGTAGGATTTGCAAGAGTGATAATTAAGACTTACACCTTTTCCTAATATTGATGATGTGGATATATATGTATATGGTTGGATGTGTGCACATTGATTGTTTTGCAAGAGTTGACTATGGATATTCAAAGACCAACATACTGGCATGAGATTCATCAAAGCCAACCATCGATTTCAAAATCTTCACAAGCAAGTCAATACTTTCTATTGCATACAATGCGCAGATTTAGTGTGCGCTATATTCCAGAATTATTCATGGTCAATAATGTTTATGTTTTGAAACTCTATGAGTTGTAACCGATCCTCATTTATGAAGTGATCATAGATTTAGGAGATAGTTGTAGCTTCTTTTTAAATAATCGACTATTGTGACTCTTTTGGAGTTAGTCAAACAAACTGGTTTTTAATAGAACTCTTGCATACTATTTCAATCAAGTGTAATCATTTTATGGATGAATAGAATGTTCAGTTCAAGTTTGCATCTTCCATCTTGATTGTACTTCTCATTCACTCATTCAAGGGGGCCCACTTGATGAGTGAATCATTCTGTTAGTGTAGAGTTCATTTTCTTGTTCATTTATATGTATTATAACTCTGTTGTTCCTGCAGCTACTGATATCAGAATTAGTAGCATGTTCCTACAACACAATCAGTTGGAGTAGTTCCTAACTGCAATTTCTTGCTTTGATTAGAATACATTTTCTTACCAGTTTTAGTATACTTTTCCTGAAGCATAAGCATTTGAATTCCTTAGATAGACTTAGAAAGATAAGGTTTGAAGCATATACTTTGCAAATGTCATTCCAAGTTTACGTCCCTAGTCGATAATTGAATGAGACCGAATAATTCATTTAGGAATCATTTGGGGTGTCCAATCCTGAAATAGGTAGTCCATTGCTCTAGGTTTCTGATACTATTATTTGGCCAAGAAATGACCTTAGGAATCCTTTTATAAGAACAAGGATTTCTACAAAGGTGATCCCACAATAGCGGCTTACACTTTTTTGCCTGAATGAACAACGAACTCTACATTTTGAAAAAAACTTCCAGATTCAGATGCACATTCTCGTTAAACCATTTGAAATCATAAGATGAAGTAAATTAGAGTATTTTAGGATTTTCTATCTAGATTCTAAATATATTTTTTATTTTTACTTTTTAATTGATTTGAATAGTTTTTTCTTTCTTCTACAAAACTAGTATGTTGCTGAAAACGTCATTTTTAAAAAGTTACATTATTTTCATAGAGCATAACTTGTTTTTTCTAAAATAGATATGAATGTGATGCTTTCGAATTTAGTTTTGTAACATCCATACGAAGGACATGCAATTGGTTTGATGACATTATCATGATTATTGCATATTTAATTAATGTTTGAAGTTGCCTAAACCATAATTTTGACATACCTTGACTACATAGCTTATAACTTATATATTTGTCCAATTTCATTTTTTTTATAGAAAGATAACTTCAATACCTAGGGAATAGATATTTTTTCAAAATGTTTTTCTCTCATTTACTATTTTTCCATAAGCATCAAACATAGAGGTAGACATACGGTGAAATATCTATGTTTAGTCAAACTACACATACACAGTAATAATAAAATTAATATATATTAACAATATAATCATTGGAAAGATTTTTCTTAGTAGTATCTTACTACATAGATAGGTTTTTCAAATGGATTCATTTGATTTGCCAAAAGATAAAGTTGAAGTGATTTTTTGTCAGCATTTTCATAGGTGTGAAGGAGACTCTATTGTAGGTATGAATGAGGAGTATGGATGTTATATCAATATTTTTTTTATCTAAGAGGCTTTGACCTAAAAATTTGTAATTAATTCCATCAAATAGAACCTCTCAAGGCTTAAATCATCATATTTTATTAAAAATGTGTTATTTCAGCAAAAATCAACATGTTTAAGAAAGTGTAACCCACTATTGTGGGGTCACCCACAAGCTTTGGGTCATTTAGGGAAAACTAGGGCAACATAACAACTACCTCAACAACTAGAAATAATATCAAATAACTATAGAAAAATATGTCATAAAACCCAGAGAAAATGGATCCAATCTGATCTTCAGTTCATGCAAAACCCTAACTGGTAAGCCATAAAGATAAGAAATTCATCATTGAAACCCTATGTTATTTTCAGATGCATAATAAATGGCATGACTATTTCATCCATTTGTCCACGACATGGACACCCTTTTCCAGACCAGTGTCTCTTCAAAAGTCATCTTTCACAGCCAACAAGATCATCAATGGTAGATCAACCACTCTACATTTATTAACCAGTCCTTCACTACAGTTATTCCTTTATACTTTTTTATATTGGAACAGATCAAGGAAAAAATCTTATCTCCATGGTTAATAAATTTCCACCTACTTCGGCCTTTTCAAACTAGCAACTTTTTCCTTTATGATTCTAAAATGAATCATATTTGATTAGAGTTTAAAATCTGGCTCACCGACTTCATTTTTTGCTAAATACCCTTTCATATTTTTAAATTTTCAATACATAATGGGTAAAGCCTAGGTTTAAACACAATCATTGATGGAAAGCCTTCCCAGAGGATTGTGCAACTCACAAAAATTAATAAAACAATCAATTTGACCTTGAAAATAACTGGCCACATCACCTCCTTTCTGTGGTAAGAAACTGACCAATGCGAAGGAACCAACTCATCACCACCTAGAAACCAGCCCATCTTTTTACTTGACTCATCATACTAGACACATGGAAATAGGGCATGATCCCGCAATCATTAACCACCTTGCAATTCTCCATAATGGTAACATGCCATTCACATGATCATTTTTAATCTGTCTAAACTTTACTTCACTTTATCCTTTGGGGATCTAACGTCATGTAGGACACACGTCACACAGTCATGAACCTACAATTAGTACCATTTGAGAAAATTTCTATTGCACTATAATACCTGTCATTAGATCAACTAGATTTGAATGATAATTATCTTTTTCTTTATCCTTGGATTGTTGACATCAAGGTGGACACGTGTCTATCAATTGCAATACCATGATGAGTAAAAGGCTTGCATCTCTGGATATCGGCATCACACACATCGTCGATTCAACTTGATCAAACTGTTCTTTAATCTATTTCCCTTGTTGTTTGGCTGAGGTCCCACCAACCACGATGAAAAATCTCTATAAGATTCCTTGATAACCTCATCGAAAATCATGATGGATAAAATTATTCCTTACCAATCTCCCCCTTTTTCCTGATAGCATTTATCTTCATAAGATAACTCGATGCATCACTTGGGTATTAGAGCACTTGAAAATTGTCTTTGCCAAATCCTTTCTACACCTGATAAAACCATCGGTGAACCTTATGTCGATTGACCATGTTTAAAATACATTGGTGACACATGGTTTTGAAGGAATAGACATCACATGAACCCAAAATGAAGATCTCTGATTACCAATGAGATGATCGGGAAGATTTTTTCAATGTACCATTGGATCAAATCTAACTATCCTTTATCTACATCCAAAGCTCTAACATCGGTCCCACTAGTACAAGGTGTCGATCAGTCATGATCCCATGAAGAGTAACTATCATGTATCTTCACATGCGAGAATGTGCCAACCATTGGATTGACCACATTTTAACATTACTTCATTAACAGTAGCAAGTCTGGGACTAGCATTTATTATTAGTTTTGCCAAGTCGCAAGCATTTCTCACGAATAGTTAAAGACCTCGATGACCTGACAACTAAGGAAATGTCACTGACTGCAACAACTTCTCACCAAATTGCTAACATTTATCAACACTGCTCAACCTTCTGCGAGCTAGCGACCAAAGGCTTTGACTAGACACTCGTGGGGTCACAACAGCTATCTTGTAAACCTTTAAAATGCCAATGAGAAAGTGATAAGAATCAATTTAACTTCTCACCCACTCACAGTGATTATCAAGACTGTAACAAAAAAGATCGCAACCATACGACAATAGATATGGGGCTTAGTGACTTAGTGAAAAAGATTAAAACATGCCCGCTAAATGATTAAACTTAAAAGGAACTTGGCCCCATCATGATGATGACTTTAGATATGTGTCCTAAAACCATTTAAGTGATCTAAAAAGATAATGTTGAAATATAATGAGGGTAGGGTTTAAGACTTAGATAAAATTTTTGAACCCCAACACATGGATAAACCCTAATTCTTAACCTTGACATAGGAAATGGAAAATTCTTTAGATTTTGAGGATGATAATAAATTGGATCAACACCTTGGATTCTTTAAAGCATGAATGTGGCATTTAAAGAGCTATTGCGACGTGAGCATTGAGTCTCTTCTTTTGACCCACAACATGCATAATCCTTAGAAAAGCCAATTGTGAGACCTATCAGACAATCATACTTATACTATTTTATTTTCCATGCTTTTAGTACATATTTCACAGACATACTTGACTATTTGAGACACTTATGTATTTAAGGATCTGTTGAATCCTATGCTATTTGTTCAGTACATGATTGTGTAATTAGGGTACACTCGAGATACTATATGTTTTGATTCAGTTTCAGTTATGATGTTGTCACATATGATGTTATATGATGTTTAAGACTATTGCAATGAAAAGTTGGTTTAGGAAACTGAAGTTATGCTTAGTTGATTGATTTACAGACATAGTTTTAAACCATGTAGTATTGATGTATTATGTTTATAACATGTTGATCGGACCTATTGATGTGTGCAATGAGTGTGTAGGATAAGTTGACCATGGATCTAAATGCGGGGATCCAGTATTGGAACCTATGTTTATACCGTGCATACCAAGGTCCTCTTGGTATAAAGAAACATGGGCCTCATTGTATAGTCTTTTATTAGTAAATGTGATTTGCATGTGTGTGATTAAATTAGTTAATGTCTATGTGATTTAGCCATGTCATTTGTTTTATTAAATGTGCCAAATTTGGAAAATTGTGGCTTAAGTGTTGGCATGGTTAAGTATTTTATTATTGTTTGGGTCAAGAGCTTGACTAGGGTGTAGCATTAGGGTGGGATCAATTAACCTTGGGTTGGGAAGCTTCTAGAAGTCAACCAAGACTAGAAATCCGTGCATAAACTTTAGGTGGAGCTTAAGAGGGTCATTTGGGCTCCCATAGGTTAACTGGGATCAATTTTAGCTACCCAGGTTGATACCTTAACGGTTAGGGGTCATTTTCAACCCATTAAGAGCCTTAAAACTCATTTATGACCCCTCTAAAGTCAAAGTTTTCATTTTGGTCGAAATTGAAGAGTTGTGAGGTTTTGGTTAACCACTCTTTTCTTCCCAAACTTGCATTCAACTCCATTTATGGTGAAGGAAGGAAAGTGGGAAGAAGGGAATGGAAATTTCTTCCTTTCTTCTGATTGGCTCCTAGATTTTAGGAAGTTTGCCTATTTAGGAGAAGTTTCGAGTAAGGTTTAGTTGATCACCCACTTTCTAGTTTTGGAGACCACTTTGTTGGAAAAAGCTTAGGAGAAGGCTAGCTTTGGAAGGAGTTCAAGTTTTCAAAATTTCAGCTTGCTTGGAGTAAGGTTGGTCTTTGTATTAACTTTTGTTCTTTCAAATTTGTGTTGAGCTTGAAGCTCCATTAATGGAGTCCATGGCTTTTTATGGTTCATGTTGTAAAATTTATGTTTTGTAAAAATGTTATTTTTACTTTGTGATTTCATTTTGGGATGGGTTTCTTCAAGGTTTACTCACCTTAGGGAAGGTGGAGTAACCTTGAAGGGGGTAGTAGGATGTAGACCTGGGATGTGTAGATTCTCTCATGTGTGGATGGATAAAACATGGGGTTCCACGATACCCATGATGCCAAACATGGCCTATGGGCACCTAAGGGGCCATAAGGAGAGTTAGACCGTATCTCTTGGAGATGGTCTTCCCAAGTCCATGTGTGGCTTGGGATATTTGTATCTTGTTCTGGCTTCTCCACCTGGTAGTCCACCTCTACCCCATTTTCATGAAGGTCTCTTGGAGGCCTTCCCCTTGTAAAACCCAGTTGGGTATATTATTTGGTTATCTTTGTACCTTCCTTATTTTCCTCTTGCTATGTTTGTCTGTTTGTACCCGTTTCATATTGGATCCCCTAGCTCGAGGGTGGCCTTGAAAAGGCCTAGGTTGGGAGGTGAGCCTCCATGGTCAACCTTGCTTATACAGGTACCCAAATGTTGCAGAGCTTGTGGAATCTGTGGACTTAAAGAAATTTTGATTTGGACAGTTTGTTGTAGAAATTTAAACTCAAGTATATGCTTAAATTGGAAATCAGGGATCCCTTGTAAATTGAACAATTGGAATCATGAATTTATTATAAATTTGTTCATGGAAAATGTAGAAATTGGAATGATGGGACCTTTTATTGATTACTTCTCAAATAAATCTATATTGATTTAATTAATTTTGGAAATTGGAGTTCAGTTAGCAACCTTAGCAATTTGAACAAATAAACCTCTCAATATTCCAATGCTTAAAATTAATTATATTATCTTATGTTATAGAGGTTTCTTTTTGAAAAAAAAGGGGGTTATATGAATAAATAATTTGTAAAAAAAAAAGTAATTCATTTTAAGAGATTGAATGACACCATGTTATTCCAAATTTAATTTTATATGTTTGAAAGTTAAATTTAAAATAGAAGAAAAGGAATGTTCTTAAATTTATTTAGAGAAATTTTAGAACATTTTATACTTCGAAAATTTTCTCACAGGAAAAAAACAAGTTGCCTAAAATAAAACTTTTACTCCTATGATATGATAGGATTTATTTATCTATTGCAAATATGTTTTTATTTTTCAAAAAAAATGTCTGTACATATCCCCTGTTTTGGGGGTACCGTCGATGTTCTTTTACCAGTAAAATAATAATAATAATAAATCATGGCAACAGTAATATTGTAATTTATTACAAAGCATAGTATTAATGAATAATAAATTAAGCATTGTTTTAAGCGCACGGCGCTATGTGTAAAAAAAATATATAAAACTTAGCAATGGCGGGGCGGGCCGAAGCCCTAACCCCGACCCATTGCCTCCCATCGCAGTGGTGGACACCGCTAGCTGTGTGCCCCATCCACTGTGATAGCACAGTGAGATGCGGCCGAAGCTGGCCCACTGAGATATCCCAGTGGGAGGAGGGCCCGACAATGCCGTCGTATCCCCTTCCTCCGTCGGCACTTCTTCCACCGCCGCCTCTCCTCCTCCCATCCTCCGCATACAATGTCTACGGGTCTTAACACAGACGTCGCTCATCCACATGCCATGTTCGGCCTCTCCCATCATATGAATAGGGAATGGTAAAAAAGGAACGTAGGGGTTTGAATATATTTTGGAAATATATAAATTTCATTTTGCGTGTAAAGACATGTAAATTTGTAAAGGCATATAGATTTGTAAAGGCTATGTGCTAAACTTTCATTTATTTTTAAATTAGAACTTTAAAAATTGTTTAAACTAGCAAATTCATTACTTGTCTCTATTCATTATAAAGTTCATTTTGTTCATATTGCCGGTAATAATTGAAGTTAAACAGTTACTTTAAAGTTTGAATTTTTGTTTTGAAGTCGTATTTTTATAGTTTAAAATTTAATAATTTAGTTTATCAATTAGACTTAATTTATCTTAGTTTGGATGGATGTAGAAAATGTTACAGGAATGATTAAATTCCTGTATGCACTAATTTAGAATCGTGTGTTGTTAAATCTATTTTATTAATTGTTTATAAGATAGATTTATTTTTATAAAAGTATAGATTTAATTTTTTTTAGGATAAGAATTACATTAAATAGTTTCTAGAGAAATTAAATGTTATTTTAAATCTATTTCATTAAGGAAAGTTTATATTGAGGAATAGTCAATTAAGGTTTATTTTAATCATTTGTTTATTTCATTAAATGATAAATGTAGTTTTATTAGAATACATGGATAATTTTATTATAGGATTTTGTTATAATGTTAGTAGGAGAATATTTCTTTTAACAAGATAAAAATTGGACGTACTAACATTAAAGGTTTATCTAAATGGGATTAAAATGGTTATTTAATTTTAGATAGACGTTTTGTTGTATTTAACACCTCCTAGTCGTTGAACCTCTGATCTTTCTTATCATTTGAGGTCATAATGACTTTTTCTTACATAGTTGACTTTTCGGTCAACATTAGTCAACCTGGGACATAACCTTCATTTGCATGCACATACCCTTCCTTGGCGTATTTTAACCCTTGTAGAACCTTGTCAAACATGTTTGGGCACAGTTGACCTTTTGGTCAACTCTCAGTCAAACCTTGGTCAACACCTCAGTTTTTTCATGGCCAAGTATTCCCAATGGCGTTGGTAATCTTTTTAGCTTGTTTGCATGTACTTCTATGCATAGTTGACTTTTGGTCAACTCTAGTTGACTTTTAGTCAACTATCTCATTTTGCATGCCGGTCAGAGCTAGTAGTCTAAGGAAGCTTGCAGTTTGGTATAGAGTAGATTGATGAAGTTTGACTTATGGTCAAACTAGGTCAACCATCCATGGTTTGACCCTGGGAGTGTTTCTATGTCACTGTGATACTACCAGTCAACCAAGTTCTCTTTGCACCGTATTGCGTACATGTAGAGACTTGTGTCTGTCAGTGTTCCACTTCTTGGTAGTGTAGGAGTGTTTGTAGTAGTTGGTCAATAGGTTTTAGAAAAATTTTGTAGTTGTGTTTTGCTCGACTTTTGGGCATGACATTTTGGTATCAAAGCACGGTTTAGTTAACTTTGGGAACCTAACCCGCTTCATAGTTGCTAAACTTTTGTGTTGTTATTTGTGAAGGATGCCTCCACTCACTCGATTAGCTTGTGGATGTGGATGTGGGTGTGGACGTAGGTGTGTCTCTTTATCCTGGGAAGAGGTACAACCAAAGGTAGAGGTTCAAGAGGAGAACCAGGATCCACTTCCCAATGCGAATGCAGAATTACTTCAGGCCTTTCAAAACCTTGCAGGACTTATTCTTGATTGTATGCTCCCAGTTGTAACACAAAATGTACAATAAGGTACGGAAGGACATGGGTCCTCAGCTAGGGAACGTAGTCAGAGTCCTCCTTCTAGACTTGTAGAGGTTCAGGCAGAGCCTGAGGTTGGTTCCATTAGAGGACCAGAACCTCCACCCAAAGATGAGATTCGTATATATGAGAGACCACCTCCTAACATAGGTGATCAGATTAGAGAATTGATTCAACTTAACCCTCCACCTTTTGTGGGATCTATTGATGGTATAGAGGCTGAATCTTGGATTATAAGCCTTGGACAGTGTTTTGGATTGCGCCCTTATGGGAGTAATCTTAATGCACGTATGTCAATTCATCTTTTGCGAGGGACAACCTCCACATGATGGAGACAGGAAGGGTTCAAGGGCCACATTGTTATGAACACACTCACTTGGGAAACCTTCTTGGAAAGGTTTAGGGCCTGATACTTGTCAGAGTAGTTCCCTTAGCGTCGTATAGATGAATTTCACGATCTACAGCAGCGAGGACTTTCAGTGGCTCATTATGAGAGAAAATTCCTCGAGCTCCTCCCTTATGTAGAGTACATGAAGGATGAAAAAATTTAGGTAAATCTCTTTATCAAGGGATTGAACCACACCATATCCGGCATGGTACGCATGACTCCACAAGGAGACTTACGTTACACAATTGAGAGAGCAGTCATTGCTGAGGATATTAGTAGAGGATCTCAGAACCGTAACTCCACACCTCAGAATTTTGGAACTATCAGAAACCCCCTTGGAAGGGTAATCACAGGAATAATTTAGGGAATTTTAAAGTCCCACAGCCTCAGCAGTAGAAGCAGTCCTAGCAGAGTTAGGCATCGAAGCCACCATAGGGATAGCAGGGCTCAAAGCCCAAGCAGTGGAACTCTCAGGGTTCTAAGAAGGGACATAAATCTCAGGCCCCTTATACACGCTCGACACAAACACAACAACTCTATAAGGGCGATTATAGTGGGTCTACCCAGATAGGAGGATTGCAATCGTCCAAGCCTCAGGGCATTCAGGTTTAGAATCAAGGATTGTGTTATACTTGTGGTGCCATGGGGCACATATCCAGGGAATGTCCTCAGAAGTGAAATCAGTGGGCAGTAATGTCTGAGCCTATAGTTGGGGACATGGGCTAGTCCCACAGAGTTTTTGTAGTGGTTGATAACCATGAGGCTGAGCATCAGGCTATAGTCATCGGGGCATTAGGTATGATCGGAGGTAGTGCAGTTTCTATCCTTTTTGATACTGGAGCTACTGACTCCTTTATTTCTCTACTGGTCATGGAGCATTGTAGGCTAGTGGTAGCTAGGAAAGATGTTAGATGGGAAGTTGAGTTAGCTTCAGGAGTTAGAGTATTGGTTACCTCTTTGGTGCCCGATTCAGATTGGTGATTTGACCACCTTAGCAGACCTCAGAGTTACACCTCTTGGATCTTACAAACTAGTTCTTGGCATGGATTGGCTATATGCTCACAGGGCCAAGCTAAATTTTCATAAGAAGTTGGTCAAATTTTTGGATGATGATGGTAACACTACTGTGATATCTAGAATCCAGAGCCTGGTATCTCTTCATATGATCTCCGCTGTGTAGCTTAAGTGAAGCATGTGGAAGGGATGTCAGATGTTTTCTATCACCATCAGTGATAGAGAAGATGAGGTGGAACAGGAAACCTCCTCGGATGATCATCCCATTCTGCAAGAGTATGTAGATGTGTTTCCCTCAAAGCTACCTGGTATGCCACCTAGTAGGGCAGTAGACTTTCACATAGATCTTGTACCAGGGGTAGAACCCGTTTCCAGAGCAACTTACAGGATGACCACTAATGAGCTTAATGAGATCAAATCACAGCTTGAGGAACTTTTAGAGAAAGGACACATTCATCCTAGTGTTTCTCCTTGGGGTACACCTGTGATCTTCATGAAGAAGAAGGACAGATCTCTTAGGTTGTGTATGGATTATTGACAGTTGAACAAGGTAACCATCAAGAATCGGTATCCACTACCTAGGATCAATGACCTATTTGATCAGCTTCAAGGGTCCAGAGTGTTGTCTAAGATCGACCTTAAGTCAGGGTATCACCAGTTGAGGATAGTGGATAGTGATATCCACAAGACCGCATTCCGCACCAGATATGGCCACTATGAGTTCCCCATGGTTCCATTCAGTCTTACAAATGCTCTGACTGTATTCATGAGCCTTATGAATGGAGTATTTTGTACTTTCCTTAACAAGTTTGTGGTGGTGTTCCTTAATGATATCTTGATCTATTCGAAGTATGAGAGAGAACATGAAGAGCACCTAAGACAAGTTTTGTAGTGCCTTAGAGATAATCAACTTTATGGCAACTTGTCAAAATGTGCCTTCTTCATGACATAGGTCAAATATTTGGGCCATGTAATAACTGGTGATGGGATCTCAGTAGATCCATCAAAGATTGAAGCTATTATGAATTGGCCAGCACCTACCTCAGTGACTGAAGTGATAAGTTTCATGGGTCTAGCTAGTTATTATAGACGGTTTGTTGAAGGGTTCTCTCAACTAGCACAGCCTATTACTTCTCTTCAGAGAAAGCGAAAGAAGTTTGAGTGGACTAAGAAGTGTGAATGAGCTTTCCAGGAACTCAAGAGAGCATTGACTAGTGCACCCATTCTTATTGTGCTAGAGCCTTCAACAGAGTTTGTGGTTTGCATAGATGCTTCCTTAGATGGTTTAGGAGCAGTTTTTATGGAGGATGGGTGAGCTATAGCCTATGAGTCTATGAAACTAAAGACTCACGATCTCAACTATCCTAACCATGATCTTGAACTTGCAACAATGGTGCATGCTTTAGTGAGATGGTGACACTTCCTTTTAGGACATCGCTTTGAACTTCATTCAGACTATCAGAGTCTACAATACATATTCACTCACCCGAACCTTAATGCTAGGCAACGGAGATGGATGGAGTTCTTGGGTGAATATGATTTTGATGTTCACTACATCAAGGGGAAAGAGAATGTTGTCGCAGATGCTTTGATTAGGAGATGACAAGAGCTTTCTTCTATGTCTTCAAGCACATATTTGAGAGATTGTGATGATGAGTTTTATGCAGAAGTGAGTGAGTTGATTCAGTCTCAGAGACCCCTTAAGGGGAAGTATGCAGATTATTCCTTGGAATCAGATGGACTCTTACATCATAGAGGACATATCTATATACCTTCTTCAAGAGGATTGTGAGAGTTTGTCATGCTAGAGGCCCATAGAGCTCCTTATGCAGTGCATCCCAGAGTGAAGAAGATGCATGTTGATTTGAGATAGTTATACCATTGGCTAGGCATGAGGATGCAGATTGCTGAATTGGTTGCTAGGTGCCTAGAATGTTAGTGGGTGAAGGTGGAACACCGACATCCAGGTGGCCTACTATAGCCTCATGAGATACTAGTGTGGAAGTGGGACACCATATCCATGGACTTCATTGTTGGTCTTCCTATGTCATCTCATTGTCATGATGCCATCATGGTGACACTTGATTAGTTGACCAAGGTGGCTCATTTTTCACCAATGCATACTACCTTTACTGCATCATCAGTGGCACAGGTGTTCTTATAGGATATAGTTAGATTGCATGGCATACCTGGTAAGATCATTTCAGATAGAGATTCTCTCTTCACTTCATCCTTTTGGAGAGAACTTTAGGCAACATTGGGCACTAGGCTTAATTTTAGTATGGCCTATCACCCTAAGACATATGGACAGACCAAAAGGTTCAATCAGGTCTTAGAAGACATGCTTTGCATGTATGTTATGGACCATTAGACCCAGTGGGAGGAATACCTACACTTAGTGGAGTTTTCCTATAACAATGGGCATCATACATCCTTGGGTATGCCTCCATACCAGGCTCTGTATGGTAGACCTTGTAGGACACCACTTAGCTGGGATAGGATCGAGGATAGGTTTCTATTGGACCTAAATTAGTCAGAGATATGGAGCAGTAGGTGACCTTGATTAAGAAGCGACTCAAAGAGGCTCGAGATAGACAAAAGAAGTATGATGATGCGAAGAGGATCGATCGAGCTTACTTAGTAGGAGACATGGTCTTTTTGAGAGTATGACTGCATAAGAGTCCAATCCATTTTGGAAAGGGCTCTAAGCTAGCACCTTGTTTTGTTGGACCTTTTGAAATCCTTGAGAGGATACGACTAGTTGCTTACTATCTAGATTTTCCACCTAGCTTGTCACACATCCATGATGTGTTTCATGTTTCAATTTTGTGGAAGTATGTTTATGATGAGTCTCATGTGATAGATTGGGATGCTTTGCAGGCAGAGTTGGATGGACAACTGGAACTGGAGCTCATTTGTAGTTTATCTCAATAGAACCTGACACTTTGAGGTAGGGCGCTGGACTAGGTTAGGGTCCAACGGGATTGTTATGACAAGGTCACAGCTTCATGGGAGGATGCAACACAAATGAGGTCACAGTATCCTCACCTCTTTGATGAATTCCAGGAGGAGGTTCATGCATAGAGGGGGTGGATGTGAGACCTATCAGACAGTCATACTTATACTATTTTATTTTCCATGGTTTCAGTACTTATTTCACAGACATACTTGACTATTTGAGACACTTATGTATTTAAGGATCTATTGAATCCTATGCTATTTGTTCAATACTTGATCATGTAATCAAGGTACACTCAAGATACTATATGTTTTGATTTAGTTTCAGTTACGATGTTGTCACATATGATGTTATATGATATTTAAGACTATTGTAATGAAAAGTTGGTTTAGGAAAATGAAGTTATGCTTAGTTGATTGATTTATAGATATAGTTTTAAATCACGCAGTATTGATGTATTATGTTTATAACATGTTGATTAGACCTACTGATGTGTGCAATGAGTGTGTAGGATAAGTTGATGATGGATCTAAATGCGGGGATCTAGTATTGGAACCTATGTTTATACCATGCATGCCAAGGTCCTCTTTGTATAAAGAAACGCGGGCCTCCTTGTATAGTCTTTTATTCATAAATGTCATTTGAATGTGTGTGATTAAATTAGTTAATGTCTATGTGATTTAGCCATGTCATTTTTTTTATTAAATGTGCCAAATTTGGCAAATTGTGGCTTAAGTGTTGGCATGGTTAAGTATTTTATTATTGTTTGGGTCAAGGGCTTGACTAGGGTGTAGCCTTAGGGTGGGATCAACTAACCTTGGGTTGGGAAGTTTCTAGAAGTCAACCAAGACCATAAATCCGTCCATAAACTTTAGGTGGAGTTTGGGAGGGTCATTTGAGCTCCCATAGGTTAACTGGGGTCAATTTTAGCTACCTAAGTTGATACCTTAGGGGTTAGGGGTCATTTTCAACCCATTAAAAGCCTTAAAACTCATTTATGACCCCTCTAAAGTCAAGGTTTTCATTTTGGTCGAAATTGAAGAGTTGTGAAGTTTTGGTTAACCTCTCTCTTCTTCCCAAACTTGCATTCAACTTCATTTATGGTGAAGGAAGGTAAGTGGGAAGAAGGGAATGGAAGTTTCTTCCTTTCTTCTGATTGGCTCCTATATTTTAGGGGGTTTGCCTATTTAGGAGAAGTTTGAAGTAAGGTTTAGTTGATCACCCACTCTCTAGATTTGGAGACCACTTTGTTGAAAAATGCTTAGGAGAAGGCTAGCTTTGGAAGGAGTTCAAGTTTTAAAAATTTCAGCTTGTTTGGAGTAAAGTTGGTCTTTGTATTAACTTTTGTTCTTTCAAATTTGTGTTGAGCTTGGAGCTCCATTAATGGAGTCCATGGCTTTTAATGGTTCATGTTGTAAAATTTATGTTTTGTAAAAATGTTATTTTTACTTTGTGATTTCATTTTGGGATGGGTTTCTTTAAGGTTTACTCACCTTAGGTAAGGTGGAGTAACCTTGAAGGGGGTAGTAGGATGTAGACCCAGGATGTGTAGAGTCTCCCATGTGTGGAGGGATAAAACATGAGGTTCCATGATACCCATGATGCCAAACATGGCCTATGAGCACCTAGGGGGGCATAAGGAGAGTTAGACCGTATGTCTTGGAGATGGTCTTCCCAAGTCCATGTGTGGCTTGGGATATTTGTATCTTGTTTTGGCTTCTCCACCTGGTAGTCCACCTCTACCACATTTTCAGGAAGGTCTCTTGGAGGCCTTCCCCTTGTAAAACCTAGTTGGTTATATTATTTGGTTGTCTTTGTGCCTTGCTTTTTTTCCTCTTGCTATGGTTGTCTATTTGTACCCATTTCATATTGGATCCCCTAGCTCGGGGTGGCCTTGGAAAGGCCTAGGTTGGGAGGTGAGCCTCCGTGATCAACCTTGCTTATACAGGTACCCAGATGTTGCAGAGCTTCTGGAATTTGTGGACTTAAAGAAATTTTGAGTTGGACAGTTTGTTGTAGAAATTTAAACTCAGTTATATGTTTAAATTGGAAATCAGGTATCCCTTGTAAATTGAACAATTGGAATCATGAATTTATTATAAATTTGTTCATGGAAAACGTAGAAATTGGAATGATGGGACCTTTTATTGATTACTTCTCAAATAAATCTATATTGATTTAATTAATTTTGGAAATTGGAGTTCAGTTAGCATCCTTAGCAATTTAAACAAATAAACCTCTGAATATTTCGATGCTTAAAATTAATTAGTTTCTCTTATGTTATAGAGGTTTCTTTTTTTTTTTAAAAGGGGATTATATGGATAAATAATTTGTAAAAAAAAAAGTAATTCATTTAAAAAGATTGAATGGCACCATATTATTCCAAATTTAATTTTATATGTTTGAAAGTTAAATTTAAAAAAGAAGAAAAAGAATGTTCTTAAATTTATTTAGAGAAATTTTAGAACATTTTATACTTTGAAAATTTTCCAAGAGAAAAAAAAAAAGTTGCCTAAAATAATTTTTTTACTCTTATGGTATGATAGGCTTTATTTATCTATTGCAAATATGTTTTTATTTTTCAAAAAAAAAGTCTGTACATATCCCATGTTTTGGGGGTACAATCGATGTTCTTTTACCAGTAAAAATATAATAATAATAAATCATGGTAACATTAATATTCTAATTTATAACAAAGCATAGTATTAATGAATAATAAATTAAGCATTGTTTTAAGCGCATCGCGCTAAGTTAAAAATATATATATATAAAACTTGGCCATGGCAGGGTGGGCCGAAGCCCTAACCCCGATCCATTGCCTCCCATCACAGTGGCGGCCATGTGCCCCATCCACTGTGATAGCACAGTGGAAGGAGGGCACGACAACGCCATCGTCTCCCCTTCCTCCACTGGCCCTTCTTCCACCGCCGCCTCTCCTCCTCCCGTCCTCCGCATACCCTGCGTGCAGGTCATAACACGGTCGCCGCTCATCCACCGCCACCGCCCCTCTTTCCTTCCTTCCGTCGTTTCCTCCTTCCGCCTCCGCACCAGTGTCGTGTCACGTTCGGCCTCCCCATCGCGTGACCCTGCGTACGAACATGAAATGATAAAAAAAAATGCAGAGGATTGAATATATTTAGGAAATATATTAATTTTGTTTTGCGTGTAAAGACATGTAAATTTGTAAAGGCATATAGATTTGTAAAGGCTATGTGCTAAAATTTCATTTATTTTTAAATCAGAACTTTAGAAATTGTTTAAAATAGCAAATTCATTACTTCTCTCTATTCATTATAAAGTTCATTTTGTTCATATTGCCAGTAATAATTTAAGTTAAACAGTTACTTTAAAGTTTGAATTTTTGTTTTGAAGTCGTATTTTTATAGTTTAAAATTTAATAATTTAGTTTATCAATTAGACTTAATTTATCTTAGTTTGGATGGATGTAGAAAATGTTACAGGAATGATTAAATTCCTAGTGTATGCACTAATTTAGAATCGTCTCTTGTTAAATCTATTTTATTAATTGTTTATAAGATAGATTTATTTTTATAAAAGTATAGATTTTTATTTTTTTTAGGATAAGAATTACATTAAATAGTTTCTAGAGAAATTAAATGTTATTTTAAATCTATTTCACTAAGGAAAGTTTATACTGAGGAATAGTCAGTTGGGGTTTATTGTAATCATTTGTTTATTTCATTAAGTGATAAATGTAGTTTTATTAGAATACATGGATAATTTTACTATAGGATTTTGTTATAATGTTAGTAGGAGAATATTTCTTTTATCAAGATAAAAATTGGACGTACTAACATTAAAGGTTTATCGAAATGGGATTAAAATGGTTATTTAATTTTAGATAGACTTTTTGTCATATTTAACGCCTCCTAGTCATTGAACCTCTGATCTTTCTTATCATTTGAGGTCATAACAATTTTTTCTTACATAGTTGACTTTTCAGTCAACATTAGTCAACCTGGGACATAACCTTGGTTTGCATGCAAAGACCCTTCCCTAACGTATTTTAATCCTTGTAGAACCTTGTCGAACATGTTTGGGCACAGTTGACCTTTTGGTCAACTCTTGGTCAAAACTTGGTCAACACCTTAGTTTTTTTGTGCCTGAGTATTCCCAATGGCGTTGGTAACCTTTTTAGCTTGTTTGCATGTACTTCTATGCATAGTTGACTTTTGGTCAACTCTAGTTGACTTTTAGTCAACTATCTTGTTTTGTGTACTGGTCAGAGCTAGTAGTCTAGGGAACCTTGCAATTTGGTATAAACTGGATCGATGCAGTTTGACTTATGGTCAAATTGGATCAACCATCCATGGTTTGACCCTGGGAGTGTTTCTATGTTATTGCGATACTACCAGTCAACCAAGTTCTCTTTGCATCGTATTGCATACGTGTAGAGACTTGTGCCTGTCAGTGTTCCACTTCTTGGTAGTGTAAGAGTGTTTGTAGTAGTTGGTCAATAGGTATTAGAAAAATTTTGTAGTTGTGTTTTTCTCAACTTTTGGGCATGACATTTTGGTATCAGAGCATGGTTTAGTTAAAGTTTTGGGAACCTAACCCGCTTCATAGTTGCTAAAATTTTGTGTTGTTATTTGTGAAGGATGCCTCCACTCATCCGACTAGCTTGTGGACATGGACGTGGGTGTGGACATAGGTGTGTCTCTTTATCCTGGGAAGAGGTATAGCCAAAGGTAGAGGTTCGAGAGGAGAACTAGGGTCCACCTCCCAATGCGAATATAGAATTACTTCAGGCCTTTCAGAACCTTGCAGGACTTATTCTTGATCGTATGCCCCCAGTTGTAACATAGAATGTACAATAGGGTATGAAAGGACATGGGTCCTTAGCTAGGGAACATAGTAGGAGTCCTCCTAGACTTGTAGAGGTTCAGGCAGATCTTGAGGTTGGTTCCATCACAGGACCAGAACCTCCACCCAAAGATGAGATTCATATATATGAGAGACCACCTCCTGACACAAGTGATTAGATTAGAAAATTGATTTGACTAAACCTTTCACCTTTTGCAAGATCTATTGAGGGTACAGAGGCTGAATCTTGGCTTATAAGCCTTGGATGATGTTTTGGATTGCGCCCTTATGGGAGTAATCTTAATGCACATATGTCAATTCATCTTTTGCGAGGGACAACCTCTGCATGATGGAGATAGGAAGAGTTCAAGGGCCACATTATTATGAACACACTCACTTGGGAAACCTTCTTGGAAAATTTTAGGGCCTAATACTTGTCAGAGCAATTCTGTCAGCATCGTATAGATGAATTTCATGATCTACAATAGCGAGGACTTTCAGTGGCTCAATATGAGAGCAAATTCCTCAAGCTCCCCCCTTATGTAGAGTACATGAAAGGTGAAAAACTTTAGGTAAATCTCTTTATCAAGGGATTGAACCACACCATATCTAGCATGGTACACATGACTCTACCAGGGGACTTACGTTACATAGTTGAGAGCAGTCATTGCTGAGGATATTAGTAGAGGATCTCAGAACCATAACTCCACACCTCAAAATTTTGGTTATCAAAAACCCCCTTGGAAGGGTAATCACAGGAATAATTCAGGGAATTTTAAAGTCCCACAGCCTCAGTGGTAGTAGCAATCCCAGTAGAGTCAGGCACCAAAGCCACCACAGGGACAGTAGGTCTCAAAGCCAAAGTAGTGGAACTCTTAGGGTTCTAAGAAGGGACAGAAATATCATGCCCCTTATACACCCTTGACACAGTCACAATAGCCCTATAAGGGGGATTATAGTGGGTCTACCCAAATAGGAGGATCGCAACAGTCCAGGCCTCAGGGCATTCAGATTTAGAATCAAGGACTGTGTTATACTTGTGGTGCCATGGGGCACATATCTAGGGAATGTCCTCAGAAGGGAAATCAGTGGGTAGTAATGTCTGAGCCTACAGTTGGGGACATGTGCCAGTCCCACTGAGTTTTTTTAGTGGTTGATAACTGTGAGGTTGAGCATCAGGCTATAGTCATCAGGGCATCAGGTATGATCAGAGGTAGTGCAGTTTCTATCCTTTTTGATACTACAGCTACTGACTCCTTTATTTCTCCACTGGTCATGGAGTGTTGTAGGCTAGTGGCAGCTAGGCAAGATGTTAGATGGGAAGTTGAGTTAGCTTTAGGAGTTAGAGTATATGTTACCTCTTTGGTTAGGGAGTGCCTGATTTAGATTGGTAGTTTGACCACCTTAGCAGACCTCAAAGTTACACCTCTTGGATCTTACGGACTAGTTCTTGGCATGGATTGGCAATATGCTCACAGGGGCAAGCTAGATTGTCATAAGAAGTTGGTCAAATTTTTGGATGATGATGGTAACGCTGCTGTGATATCTGGAATCCAAAGCCCGGTATCTCTTCGTATGATCTTCGCTATGCAGCTTAAGCGAAGCATGCGAAAGGGATGTCAGATATTTTCTATCACCATCAGGGATAGGGAAGATGAGGCAGAATAGGAAACCTCATTGGATGATCATCCCATTCTACAAGAGTATGCAGATGTGTTTCCCTCAAAGCT
This sequence comes from Chamaecyparis obtusa, assembly GCA_027943335.1. NCBI lineage: Eukaryota > Viridiplantae > Streptophyta > Pinopsida > Cupressales > Cupressaceae > Chamaecyparis > Chamaecyparis obtusa. Next base: position 67,248 of record BSBK01005816.1, read on the forward strand.
ACCTAGTATTTCACCTTGTAGGGCAGTAGACTTTCACATAGATATTGTAACAAGGGCATAACCCATTTCCAAAGCACCTTACAGGATGACCACTAATGAGCTTAATGAGCTCAAACCATAGCTTGAGGAACTTTTAGAGAAAGGACACATTCATCCTAGTGTTTCTCCTTGGGGTGCACTTGTGATCTTCGTGAAGAAGGATGAATCTCTTAGGTTGTGTATGGATTACCGATAGTTGAACAAGGTAACCATCAAGAATCAATATCTACTACCTAGGATCGATAACCTATTTGATCAGCTTCAAGGTGCCAGAGTGTTCTCTAAGATTGACCTTAAGTCGAGGTATCACCAGTTGAGGATAGTGGATAGTGATATCCACAAGACCGCATTTCGCATGAAATATGGCCACTATGAGTTCACTGTGGTTCCATTCGGTCTTACAAATGCTCTAGCTATATTCATGAGCCTTATAAATGGAGTGTTTCATACTTTTCTTGACAAGTTTGTGGTGGTGTTCCTTGATGATATCTTGATCTATTCAAAGGATGAGAGAGAACATGAAGAGCACCCGAGACAAGTTTTGTAGTGCCTTAGAGATAATCAACTTTATGGCAGCTTGTTGAAATGTGCTTTCTTCATGATAGAGGTCAAATATTTGGGCCATGTAATATCTAGTGATGGGATCTTAGTAGATCCATTGAAGATTGAAGCTATTATGAATTAGCCAGCACCTACCTCAGTGAATAAAGTGAGAAGTTTCATGGGTTTAGTTGGTTATTACAAACAATTTGTTCAAGGGTTCTCTTGAGTAGCACAACCTATTACTTCTCTTCAGTGAAAGGGAAAGAAGTTTGAGTGGACTGAGAAGTGTGAACGAGCTTTCCAGGAGCTCAAGAGAGCATTGACCAGTGCACCGATTCTTACTTTGCTAGAGTCTTCAGCAAAGTTTGTAGTTTGTATAGATGCTTCCTTAGATGGTTTAGGGGTAGTTCTTATGCAGGATGGGTGAACTATAGCCTATGAGTCTAGGAAACTGAAGACTTGTGATCTCAACTATCCTACCCATGATCTCAAACTTGGAGCAGTGGTGCATGCTTTAGTGAGATGGTGACACTTCCTTTTAGGACATCACTTTGAACTTCATTGAGACCATTAGATTCTATAGTACATCTTCACTCAGCCGAACCTTAATGCTAGGCAATGGATGGATGGAGTTCTTGTGTGAATATGATTTTTATGTTCACTACATCAAGGGGAAAGAGAATGTTGTCGCAGATGCTTTGAGTAGGAGATGACATGAGCTTTCTTCTATGTCTTTAAACATAGATTTGAGAGATCACATTCTTCATCACTTACATGATGATGAGTTTTATGCAGAAGTGAGTGAGTTGATTCAGTCTCAGATACCCCTTGAGGGGAAGTATGAAAATTATTTTTGGAATCAGATGGACTCTTACATCATAGAGGATGCATCTACATACCTTCTTCCAGAGGATTGCGAGATTTTGTCATGCTAGAGGCCCATAGAGCCCCTTATGCAGTGCATCCTAGAGTGAAGAAGATGCATGTCGATTTGAGATAGTTATACCATTGGCCAGGCATGAAGATGTAGATTGCTGAATTGGTTGCTAGGTGCCTAGAATGTTAGAGGTTGAAGGCGGAACACCGACATGGGTCAACCCACAATAGTGGGTTACACTTTTTCAGAGGAAGAAATTCTTCCCGAAACATGGTGGAGGCAAAAAATGCCTTCATACTTTCGAATGAAACTGAAGTGCTACTTTCGAATGAAACTAAAAAGTTTCGAATGAAACCCAAAAATGCCATAGTTTCGAATGAAACTAGGTTTCATTCGAAACCTTTTTGCATTAGGTTTTGGTGGGGTTTTTAACCCCACTTTCCATCATTTGGAAAGTGACATTTCAGCTGTGGGGTTCGGCTGTGGGGCATCCGATTCATCGACCGTCATTTTCCAGGTGGGTATTTTTTTATTTTTTATGTATATATACGTATTACATTTGTATATTTATGTATTTTTTTATGTATTTAGTATTTTTTAACATATATACATGTGTATATGTGTATATATGTGTATATGCATGTATATATGTGTATATACATGTGTATATGCATGTATTTATGTGTATATGCATGTATTTATGTGTAAATATATGTGTATATGCATGTATTTATGTGTATATGCATATATTTATGTGTAAATACATGCATTTATGTGTATATACATGCATTTATATGTGTATATATATGTATTTATGTGTATATATGCATTTATATGTGTATATGCATGTATTTACATGTAAAGATGCATGTATATGTGTACGTATGCATGTATTTACATGTATATACATGCATCTATGTGTATATGCATGTATGTACATGTATTCACATGCATATACATATATATATGCATGTATATACATGTATTTACATACATATATACATGTATTTACATGTATATACATGCATGTATACATGTGTATATGCATGTATGTACATGTATTTACATGTAAATACATGTATATTGTATATACATGTATTTACATGTATATATGCATGTATATGTGTATATGAATGTATGTACATGTATATATATATGCATGTATTTATATGTATATACACACATATATGTGTATATGCATGTATTTATATGTATATACACACGTATATGTATATACACATGTATATGTGTATATGCATGTATTTACGTGTATGTACATGTATACATATACATGCATGTATTTACATGTATATACATGCATATATATGCATGTAGATACATGTATGTCCATTTATATATGCATGTATATGTGTATATGCATGTATTTACATGCATATACATGCATGTATATGTGTATATGCATGTATTTACATGTATATACATGCATGTATATGTGTATATGCACATGTACATATATGCATGTATATACATGTACATGCATGTACATATATGCATGTATGTACATGTGCATATACACATATACATGCATGTACCTATGTATGCATGTGTGTACATGCATGTACCCATGCATGTACACATGTACATACATATATACATGTGCACGTACGTGTGTACACATGCATATATGCATGTGTGTACATGCACATGCACACGTATGTACACGTGTACATACATATGTATGCATATGTGTACACACATGTATATACATGTGTATACACACACGCACGTGCATATATACATGGGCACGTGTGGTCATAATGCATACATATGTATGTACACGTGTACATACGTGTGCATGTGCATGTACACACGCACATGCACATGTACATATATGTATGTACATGTGTACATGCACGTATTTACATGTATATACATTTATGTACATGTATATATGCATGTATATACATGTAAATTTACATGTATACATAGGTGCATGCATTCAATGCATGTGTACAAGTATGTACATATATGCATACACATGTACATGTATACATAGGTACATGTTAAATGGGTATAAATAGGTACATGTTTATACATAGGTACATAGACGTACATGTTAGATAATAAGTCTCTAATGAGTTTAAATGTAGTTTTAAAAACTTTATTTTGATTGAATAATGTAGTTAAGCAGTTATAATTTGTGTTCAAATTTAATGTCTAGTTATTTACACTTTATTTTTATTGAATAATGTAGAAGTGTACTTTAATTTTATTTAATGAAGTTCAAAAAATATGATTTAGTGCATGTGTACATGTAGTTATTTGACACTGTAAATATAATTTCTTTCAGGTGCACATATCTTGATAGTTCATTTATACATCTAGATTACTAGACATTACACATGGCAGATGCACATATCCCGCCTCAGGATTGGGAACAATCTGAGAACCTATTTGACCGCACAAATAAGGAAATTCAAAAATTACAAGAGTCTATTGATAGTCCCTCCAGCACCACTATTTATAGGAACACCTGTCAGTCCATCCTGGATAGCCTAATTGCTATCCGGAATGACATACCTTGGACTAGTGCATATTCCCCAGATGTTGTACAGTCTATTCTTGAGAGAAAGAGATGAGAGGTTAGCTCTGGTCTTTCTCTCAAGGAGGTGGCCAAACTGGTGCCCAAAGAGATTCTTAAAACCCAAGTTTGGCCATCGTACGCAGAGAAACAATATGTGAAGGGATATCAGGTTACGAAGTGTCAGGATCCAGCTATATCTGCACTGATATACCCTAGGTTTCTAGCTGCCCATGGTCATTACCCAAATAATGACCAAATCCCCTTATACTTCACACAACAGATCTATGCAGAGGTGTGATTAGGGAAACAGGTTAATTACACAGATTTGGCACCACATCAGGGGCAGGGGCGTGGGAGACTTGCAGATAGAGATGCTTTTCATCGACCTGATTGTCTGAGACCAACACACAGGGTTATTCTAGGTGAGAGGTCATAGGCTATTGCTCCATCGTTGGGTTCCGTAGCAGACGATGTTGTTCGTAGCACCCAGCTATGGGGTGGGATTGATAGTGTGGGGCACATTGCATCGGCTGCGACATCCTTATCTGTAGATCAGGTTGGCCAGTATTTGATGCAGTGACGGTGCTCCAGATCATCATGTGGAGCATCTTCCAGTAGGAGCTCAGATGACTTGTACTCTGCAGCAGGGATCCCTTCACTTTCTAGCCTTGAGGGACTTACAGGAGAGATGGCATGCATCACCATGACTAGTTTGGCCGAGGATCTTATTGATGCATATGCATTTATAGCTGCTGAGCATGGTATCCCTATAGCGGATGTCAGAGATCATGTGGGTACTGTTAGATACACTCAGCGACAGGATCCTCATCACACACATCATGATAGTAGCGGTGCCCATGGTGATCCTCCTACGGACTAGTCTATTGCTGCTGAGAGAGAGGCACACTGTACAGACCCTTCAGTGAGTGCAGGGCAGTGGTTATTTGATGTTGGTCTCGAGGATGTTGAGTTTGGCATGAGTGCGACCGGTTACCTAGATTTGCTGACACGTGATGATCAGTCGGCTTCTATGCCATCACATCTGGTTTCTCCATTGCATTCATCTTTAGAGAGACGACTGTCATCTACTCATGTGGCAGATGTTCAGTTTAGCTTCGATCAGGCGCAGCAGCATATTGATACCCTGGTTGATAGGATCGAGGAGAGGGAGTCAGAGCATGTTCCAGTTCCACCATCTACATAGGTATAATTTGTTTTAATGTCATTTAGTTAAACTTTGATTGTTGGAGATTCAAAATTTCTATATAAATGTATATATAATGTTTGTCATTTTTTTTAATCTAGGGAGAGATGCCTCTTATTACTCCTATAGGGAGCGATCATGTACGACGTCGGGACTCACTCGATGATGACATCAGTAGTGGGCAGGTGAGTTTTTAATTTATTCAATTTGTGTACGTACATCTTTACATTTTTAAAATAGATGAGTATTATTTTATCAACATTTGAAAGATGTGAATATTAATTTGTATGATCTCACTTTGTCTATACAGGGTTCTACACATCCCTCGTAGCATGATAGCTACTCAGGGCCCGATCGTACTGTTAGGAGTCATCATGATGATTCTTAGGCTCTTTTAGACATGTTACACATGTAGGGATCTCTGATGTTACATTTGACATAGTTGAACATGCATCCATGTATATTTTTTTCATGTATACATTGCTTACTTCTTGATTGATTTCATATATTTGATGTTCATGTTTGACATATATGTACATGTTTATCCTTGATGTATGTATGTACATGTGTAGTATACTAAATTGATAGATCTCTAGATTGACTATACATTTGACATAGTTGGATGCATGCATGTATATTTTTTTCATGTTTACATTACTTACTTCTTGATCGATCTCATATATTACATGTTTATGTTTGACAAATATGTACATGTGTACTATTTGATGTTTATATTTGACATATGTACATGTAATTCATACAAATTTTAGTTGAATGTTAAATTTGAATGTAATTCATACAAATTTCAATATGCACATGAAATTTAAGATAATTAAGTTGCATGTACATTACAAACTTATTATTTTTAATATGGGAAGTAAAATAGGCAATATATCACAATCAAGAGTATTTATTAAATTTGTAAACAATTTAATCCTAACATAGCAATTTCACATATTGAATTAAGCTATCTAACATGCATATAAAGTATCCTAATTTTATAAGTCCAAAATGAGATAGATTTAATTCTTGGCACATGCACACATATACATTTTAAAAAGACAAGTTAATTTATATATATATCTACTAATAAATTTGCTCCATTCACTAAGGGCACATGCCCTAAATTTTTTTTCTCAAAATCATTTTTCATACATGCACATGCACAATTTACTATACATCAAGTGGTTCATCTCTCTCTTTGATAATATTCACTAATTTCTCATGCTCTTTGGTATCAAGTCTCCACTTACGAATGCCACGTCCTGTCACTGGATGAAGAGATAGTTGTGTGGCAATTACAAGATGACTATATTGATAAACCTTGTTGTTTAATTGATAATCAATAAAATGAACCCCCTGTTTAATTACTTTGATTTGCTTCAAGTATGTTCCTTGCACAACAACTGACCCTGCATAGACAATTGAACAACAACATGCATTAAATAAACATGTGTATATATATGTGTACATGCATGCATTGTATCATAATTTGAACAAAAATTTGAATAAGGCCATCAAATGCAAGATAAATTTATTCATCAAAACCCATAAATATAGCACGCTAACCTATAGGAAACACAATTCCATCGCTTGTTTCATTCTTTGTTAGCTTCATCCTCTCCTTCGTACAACGTAATAGATAGTAATTCACACCTTCAACATTATCAGACTCTGCTATTACTGCAAAAACATGTCCTATAAAAGAACATTACACCACTGTGAGTTATATAAATTTATTAGAGATACATATGGGTACCCTAAGAATTGAAAAGTGCATATGTATATAAGAACATGTACCAATTTTGATCAAACCTGAAATATGGTCGTAGTCGGTGGAAATCAATGGAACATCATCATAGCTTTCATCCTCAACTTCATCATTTGTAGTGGTAACATCTAGTGGAACCAAATTCCATTCACTGACATATCCACTTTTTTGGTTAATACATTCACCGTAGTTTTCAAAAACACAGTCATAACAAAAGCATGAGTAATCTCTACAATACAATGACCACACATTACTATCTGTACTCATAACCGAATGCAGGGATCTTGTTTTCTCTACCCTCTTGCATCCATGGAATGATCTTCTATCAACACCTGAATAATACACAAACACATGTAAATTTTTAAGAGTTGTTAGTATAACATATATATGTACGCATAAATTGAAACTTTAATTTAGAAATTAATGCATTTCATAAATATACCTGATATCTCCCAGAACAATCTAACTAGTATGAATCGATCCCGTAGTGAAGATGTGCTATCTTGATTTGGAGCTACAAAGTGTCTCTTACACCACTCAACCACATCATGAGCATTATTTATATGATATCCCTGATAGTCCAATTGATACTTTCTTAAAGAACGTTTGATACAAGCTCCTGCACCATCGTGCTCTCCCTTCCCGTGTCCACTCTGAAAGAAACTCCAAATATGTGGTATCTTTTGGAATCGATGATATCTACGTAGCGCATAAAATGGTCTTGCTGACTTGAATTGTGCTGCACATCCATCTGACCAAACATAATGCTTTTTGATTTTTATGCCTTTATTTTCTAAATATCCAAAATATGTTTTAAAATAGTGCTCGACAAAATGAGTGTCATGCTCTTTATCATCACTGATGTAAAAGTGATATTCTTTCTTTATGACTCATTCTTGAGTTGTACTTTCAATGCCATCCAAATCTAATTGTGCATGTCGATAACATACATGCACCATGATAGTGACCTGCTCTGTATAGTAGTATTCCGATTGAAGTTCTTTTTGAGAAACAAAAGAGTAATTCTCTGCAAAATCAACAACAGATAAAACTGTTCCAAGTGGAAAAGTGTCTCTTAGTAGTTGGAACTGCTCAGCTTGCCACTTAGCAAAGAAAACGTGTCGTATATATGGTTGAATCAATTTATGAAAATTTTCCATAAATGTTGCAGCATGTATCTCTTCTTCTACATATTCCAACCTTGTTGATTCTTTCTCGACTTTTGTTTCAAACTTTACATACTTGTATCTCTTACAATTTACCATCCTTGTCATGTCAGTATCTTCATCCCTAAAAGGAAATTTAGCTAAATCCCCACATGTTTCACATGTGCCTCTTATGCATTTTATTTCATGTATCTCACTATCAATTGTCTTTTCACATAAGATCGATGTTATGAATTGGCTTGGTCATTTAGGAAAATCATTCTGAGAGCCACCACTTTCTTCTATCATCTTTCTAAACCCTTGAAAGAAGAGATCAAATTCAACATGATATCGACAACAACAAGTCTCAAAAGTTTTATTTATCTTTACAAAATATGGTTTCAATCTTTCGAACATCGTTTGTCCAATCTTGACGTTAGGATTTGAATTGCAAAATGAGAGATACAATTCATGTTGTGTGGTGTCCAACCAATGTTTTGTGTGCTGCAAATATTCCTTAGGCCCTATCCTCTTTTTCATGACATCTCTCCTATTTGATGAAGGATGAGTATGATCAGTCCAAAATGTTATAACTAAGTTCCTGACTGTTTCGTTAATCTTGTTAGAGTGAGGAGCTCGACACATTAGTGCCCAATTACCTTCCAATGTAGTATCATCCAAAATGTTTCTCCTTTTCAAGTAATGCGACATTGTCTTCCTACTATACCCGAGATGAGATGAAAGTGAGGAAATCTATCTTTTATGATACATGTTTTTATTTAAAATTGATGTCAATATCACTCTTCTAGAAATGGACCTATCTGTAACTCTAGATGTTTTCCCAATGGATTGCAAACCTTCCTTGACACTTTCAACAACATTTTTTCCTAGGTCATCCAATTTTCTCTTTTTTGAACTTGCATCTACACCCAATAGTTTCAATGGCTCCTTTAACTCATCTTTAAGAAGTGTGATTGATAATAGTTGAGTTTTCTCAAGTGTATCAAGATTTTCAAACTGTGCAATTATATCCTTAGACTTTTTATTCAATGTCCTCTTCGTAGTATTTGTGGGTTGCTTGGCATACTCTCTCAATTTGTTCACATCCATTTCAAGTAAATGATCAATGCTTTTATGATTAATTTTTCTTTTCAACTGTTGGGCTAGGCTGACATTGTCATGTGTTTCTTGTAATTCAACTGCAAACAAAATATTTAAAAATATCTTAGGATAGCTCATCTTAAGAAGAACAAGTGATTATTTATGTATAAGCTCATAGTGTATTATAATCATTCAAATCTAGACTAAATCAAGACAATGGTATGTAACTTAAATAAAGAGAGAGATAGAGAGAGATAGAGATCTATGTGTACTTGTTTGAGATTGTAAAGGATGTTCTTGTTGAGCTTGTGATGACCCTTCTATAGAATCTATAGGATGGTCTTGTTGAGCTTGAGATGTCCCCTCCCCAGTGTCTACAGGTTGGTCTTGTTGAGCTTGAGATGCCCCTTCTCCAGCTTCTACAGGTTGGTCTTGTTGAGCTTGTGATGACCCTTCTCCTGCAAATGGAGATACAGTTAGTAAGTTTAATACTTACTAGATATTAAAGTAGACATGTGTAGATCTATTAAAGATATTAAAGTAGACATGTGTAAGTTTAGTTCCTAATAGGTCCTGATAGGTCTAATAGACCTCTAATAGGTCCTCATAGGTCTAACAGGCCTTAATACATGTATAATACTATAAAAGTACATGTCCTAATAGGTCTTTTTGTCCTAATATCTATCTAGTAGGTCTTAATACATGTCTAAAAGGTCTAATAGACATCTAGTAGGTCTTAATACTTGTCTGACTAGGTCTTGATACATGTCCTAATAGGTTCGACTAGGTCTTAATACATGTCTATTAGGTCTTCATACATGTCCTAATAGGTCTCATACATGTCCTAATAGGTCTCATACATGTCTTAATAGGTCTTCATACATGTCCTAATAGGTCTCATACATGTCCTAATAGGTCTCATAGGTCTTAATACATGTCTAATAGGTCTCTTTGTCCTAATATATGTCTAATAGGTCTTAATACATGTCTAATAGGTATTTTTGTCCTAATATATGTCTAATAGGTCTTAATACATGTCTAAAAGGTCTAATAGACATCTAATAGGTCCTAATAGGTCTAATAGGTCTTAATAGGTCTAATAGGTCTTAATACATGTACAATACTGTAAGTACATCTAATATACATCCTATAATGGATATAATAGGTTACTAATGCATCCTAATAGGTCTAATAAGTCTTAATAGGTCTTCACACATGTCCTAATAGGTCTCATAGGTCTTAGTACATGTCTAATAGGTCTTTTTGTCCTAATACCTATCTAATAGGTCTTGATACATATCTAATAGGTAGATAATAGGCCTCTAATAGGTCCTAATAGGTCTAATAGGCCTCTAATAGGTCCTAATAGGTCTAATAGGCCTTAATACATGTATAATACTGTACAAGTACATCTAATATGTCCTAGAATAATGAAACTAACTTTCCTAATAGGTTAGGTAATAGGTATAATAGGTCATAATAGGTCTTTAGGTCTTGATACATGCCCTAATAGGTGTGATAGATCTTAATACATGTCTAATAGGTCTTAATACGCATGTCTAATAGGTCTAATAGACCTCTAATAGGTCCTAATAGGTCTAATGGGTCTAATAGGTCTCAATACATGTATATGATACTGCAAGTACATCTAATATGTCCTAGAACATGTATAATAGGTTCCTAGTAGGTCCTAATATAGGTTTAATAGGGCTTAATAGGTAGATAAACAGGTATTCATGGATGTTCTAATAGGTTTGATAGGTATTAATACACACATGTCTAATAGGTCTAATAGACCTCTAATAGGTCAAGTAATAGGTCTAATAGGTCTTAATAGATGTATAATACTATAAGTACATCTAATATGTCCTAGAATAGGTACATAATAGGTTTCTAATAGGTCCTAATAGGTCTAATAGGTCTTAATAGGTCTTTAGGTCTTGATACATGTCCTAATAGGTTTGACTAGGTCTTAATACATGTCTAATATGCCCTTTTGTCAAGTAATAGGTCTAATTAGGTACCAGGTCCAATTGATCTAATTGCATCTAAGCTACTTGGGTTATAGGTCTAGTTGCATCTATGTTGGTACTAATATGCCAATCTAACTTAATTAGGCCCTAATAGATCTAATAGACCTCTAATAGGCCTGATTAAGTTGACTAATACAAGTGTATACATGTACATATTATTCAAGTCCTAATATATGTAGCTATTAATAAGACATGCTCTTTATTGAATATATTCTAGGTCTAATTAGAAATTGCAATATCATGTGCTTACATGAACTTCATTAACATATGTCCTAATCATCAATTATGATATATAGTCATAGAGAGAGAGAGAGAGAGAGAGAGAGAGAGAGAGAGAGATAGGGTCACACCTTGTCTCACATGATGATACCTTTTACGAGCTTCTCTTCATAATCTCTCTTTAGTTTCTGGTGAGTAATGTCGAGCACTCTTATTTTGCCTTCTTTTTTGATTCCCCATCACTTTTGCATGATTATTCCACTAAAATATCACAAAATGTAGGAAAATACACCTTCAAATGTCTTTTTTATATGTAAAATATGAATTATTTTGCAGCTCTAAATTAAAATATTGAGAAAATGGCTCTTATATTTATATGCGATCGTCGCTATCACGCAAAAACACCAAATTGGCCGACATAAGTTTCGAATGAAAGTTAAATTTAACTTTCATTCAAAACTAGTTAGATTTCATTCGAAACTCTCTTGACCCAGATGTTGACGCAGATGTCAACCCAGGGTTAGCATTTTTTAGTTTCGAATGAAAGTAAGAAGTTTCGAATGAAACTAGTTTCATTCGAAACTTCCTTTCTAGGACTTTTTGTCAAAAGCCAACAGAAAACAACACATTTCTGAGTTTCGGGGTTGAAGCGCTAGGGTCAAATGAAAAATTCAGAAAATGACCTTGAGTCCATGCAAAAGTGCTCTGAGTCAGCTTTCTAATGACTATACTCTTGACCAGTTTTGAATTCATTAGGTGTATGTTGTTTGACGTGAAACGAATGTTGGTTTTTTGGCCAATTCAAACATATGACTTTGACGTTCAATAGAAAATAGTAGAAAATATAATAAAATTTTTGAAAAATATCAGTGCCCTTCATCTTAGAGTCTTCTTTCTACCAAAAAAAAATAATTTGAAATCCGATATATACAAAAGAAGTTATGCGTTACGCAGTGAAAGTAGGTCAAAAAACTAGCTTGGTTGACTTTGAGCATATATAAAATATGCAAAAAATGTGATAATGTCTTGAAACCAATTGGATGCCCTCACTATGGATGTTACCAAACTATATTCGAAAGAATCACAATGATATCTTTTATAGAAAAAAAGTTATGCATTACGCAGTCATGGTAACTCTTTGAAAATGCCATTTTCAGCAACATACTAGTTTTTGTGGGAGAAATAAATTTTGATTTAAATTAATTTAAAAATAAAAATAAAAAATATATTTAGATTCTACACAGAAAATCCGAAAGGACTCTAGTTTACATCATTTTCCGATTTCAAACGGCTGAACGGCAATATGCATCGGAATGTCAAAGTTTTTCTAAAAATTGGAAGGTCAGTGTCAATTCAAGCCAAAAAGTGTAACCCACTATTGTGGGATGACCCACATCAAGGTGGCCTACTTCAGCCTCATGAGATACTAGTGTGGAAGTGGGACACCATATCCATGGACTTCATTATTGGTCTTCCTATGTCATCTCGTCGTCATGATGCCAACATGGTGACAGTTGACATGTTGACCAAGGTGGCTAATTTTTCACCAGTGCGTACTACCTTTACTGCACCATTAGTGGCATAGGTGTTCTTACGGGATATAGTTAGATTGCATGGCATAGCTCATAAGATCATCTTAGATAGAGATTCTCTCTTCACTTCATCCTTTTGGATAGAACTTCAAGCAGTGTTGGGCACTAGGCTCAATTTCAGTACGGCCTCACCCTGAGATAGATGGACAAACTGAAAGGGTCAATTAGGTGTTAGAAGACATGCTTCACATGTATGCTATGGACCATTAGACCCAGTGGGAGGAATACCTACACTTAGTGGAGTTTTCCTATAACAATGGGCATCATACATCCTTGGGTATGCCTCCGTACCAAACTCTCTATGGTAGAACTTGCAGGACACCACTTAAGTGGGATAGGATCAAGGATAGAATTTCTATTGGACTTGAGTTAGTCAGAGATATGGAGCAATAGGTGACCTTGATTAGGAAGTGACTTGGAGAGGCTCATGATAGATGGAAGAAGTATGTTGATGCGAAGAGGATCGATCGAGCTTACTTAGTAGGAGACATGGTTTTTTTGAGAGCCTGACCGCATAAGAGTCCAATCCATTTTGGAAGGGCTCTAAGCTAGCACTATGTTTTGTTGGCCCTTTTGAGATCCTTGAGAGGATATGACTAGTTGCTTACCATCTAGATTTGCCACCTAGCTTGTCATGCATCCATGATGTGTTTCATGTTTCAGTTTTGTGGAAGTATGTTTATGATGAGTCTCATGTGATAGATTTGGATGCTTTGCAAGTAGATTTGGATAGACAGCTGGCACTAGATCTCATTCATAGTTTAGCTCGATGGACCCTGAAAATTTGAGGTAGGGCATTGCACCAGGTTAAGGTCCAGTGGGATTGTTATAATGAGGTCACAACTTCATGGGAGGATGCAGAACAGATGAGGTCACAATATCCTCACCTCTTTGATGAACTCTAAGAGGAGGTTCATGCCTAGAGGGGGTGGATGTGAGACCTATCAGATAGTCATACTTATACTAATTTATTTTCCATGCTTTCAATACTTATTTCATAGACATACTTGGCTATTTGAGACACTTTTGTATTTAAGGATCTGTTGAATCCTATGCTATTTGTTCGGTACCTGATTATGTAATCAAGGGACACTCGAGATACTATATGTTTTGATTCAGTTTCAGTTATGATGTTGTCACATATGATGTTATATGATATTTAAGACTATTGCAATGAAAATTTGGTTTAAGAAATCAAAGTTATGCTTAGTTGATTGATTTACAAACATAGTTTTAAACCATTTAGTATTGATGTATTATGTTTATAACATGTTGATTGGACTTACCAATGTGTGCAATGAGTGTGCAAGATAAGTTGACCATGGATCTAAATGTGGAGAACTAGTATTAGAACCTATGTTTATACCATACATACCAAGGTCCTATTTGTATAAACAAATATGGGCCTCATTGTATAGTCTTTTATTCGTAAATGTGCTTTGGATGTGTGTGATTAAATTAGTTAATGTCTATGTGATTTGGCCATGTCATTTGTTTTATTAAATGTGCCAAATTTAGAAAATTGTGGATTAAGTGTTGGCATGGTTAAGTAATTTATTATTGTTTGGGTCAAGGGCTTGACTAGGGTGTAGCCTTAGGGTGGGATCAACTAACCTTGGGTTGGGAATCTTCTAGAAGCCAACCATGACCAGAAATCCATGCATAAATTTTAGGTTGAGTTTGGGAGGGTCATTTGGGCTCCCACAAGTTAACTGGGGTCAATTTTAGCTATCTGGGTTGATACCTTAGGGGTTAGGGGTCATTTTCAACTCATTAAGAGCCTTAAAACTCATTTATGACCCCTCTAAAGTCAAGATTTTCATTTTGGTCGAAATTGAAGAGTTGTGAGGTTTTGGGTAACCTCTCTCTTCTTCCCAAACTTGCTTTCAACTCCATTTATGGTGAAGGAAGGTAAGTGGGAAGAAGGGAATGGAAGTTTCTTCCTTTCTTCTGATTGGCTCCTAGATTTTAGGAGGTTTGCCTATTTAGGAGAAGTTTATTGTAAGGTTTAGTTGATTACCCACTCTCTAGATTTGGAGACCACTTTGTTGGAAAAAGCTTAGGAGAAGGTTAGCTTTGGAAGGAGTTCAAGTTTTTAGAATTTCAGCTTGGTTGGAGTAAGGTTGGTCTTTGTATTAACTTTTGTTCTTTCAAATTTGTATTGAGCTTGGAGCTCCATCAATGGAGTCCATGGCTTTTTATGGTTCATGTTGTAAAATTTATGTTTTGTAAAAATGTTGTTTTTACTTTGTGATTTCATTTTGGGATGGGTTTCTTCAAGGTTTACTCACCTTAGGGAAGGTGGACTAACCTTGAAGGGGGTAGTAGGATGTAGACCCAGGATGTCCAGAGTCTCCCATGTGTGGAGGGATAAAACATGGGTTTCCACGATACCCATGATGCCAAACATGGCCTATGAGCACCTAGGGGGGCATAAGGAGAGTTAGACCATATCTCTTGGAGATGGTCTTCGCAAGTCGATGTGTGGCTTGTGATATTTGTATCTTTTTCTAACTTTTCCACTTGGTATTCCACCTCTACCCCATTTTCAGGAAGATCTCTTGGAGGCCTTCTCCTTGTAAAACCTAGTTGGGTATATTATTTGGTTGTCTTTGTGCCTTGCTTGTTTTCCTCTTGCTATGGTTGTCTATTTGTACCCATTTCATATTGGATCCCCTAGCTCGGGGGTGGCCTTGAAAAGGCCTAGGTTGGGAGGTGAGCCTTTGTGGTCAACGTTGCTTATACAGGTACCCAGATGTTGCAAAGCTTGTGGAATATGTGGACTTAAAGAAATTTTGAGTTGGACAGTTTGTTGTAGAAATTTAAACTCAAGTATATGCTTAAATTGGAAATCAGGGATCCCTTATAAATTGAAGAATTGGAATCATGAATTTATTATAAATTTGTTCATGGAAAATGTAGAAATTGGAATGATGGGACCTTTTATTGATTACTTCTCAAATAAATCTATATTGATTTAATTAATTTTGGAAATTGGAGTTCAGTTAGCATCCTTAACAATTTGAACAAATAAACCTCTCAATATTTCGATGCTTAAAATTAATTATTTTCTCTTATGTTATAGAGGTTTCTTTTTTTAAAAAAAAGGGGATTATATGGATAAATAATTTGTAAAAAAAAAGTAATTCATTTTAAGAGATTGAATGGCACCATGTTATTCCAAATTTAATTTTATATGTTTGAAAGTTAAATTTGAAAAAGAAGAAAATGAATGTTCTTAAATTTATTTAGAGAAATTTTAGAACATTTTATAAGTTTAGAAAATATTCGAAAAGAAAAAAAAATAAGTTGCCTAAAATAAAATTTTTACTCTTATGATATGATAGGCTTTATTTATTTATTGCAAATATGTTTTTATTTTTAAAAAAAAAAGTCTGTACATATCCCCTATTTTGGAGGTACAGTCGATGTTCTTTTACCAATAAAATAATAATAATAATAAATCATGGTAATAGTAATATTCTAATTTATAACAAAGCATAGTATTAATGAATAATAAATTAAGCATTGTTTTAAACACATGCTATATATATATATATATATATATATATATATAACTTAGCAATGGCGGAGCAGGCCAAAGCCCTAACCCCGACCCATTACCTCCCATCACAGTGGTGGGCACCACTAGCTGTGTGCCCCATCCACTATGATAGCACAATGAGATGTGGCCGAAGCTGGCCCATTGTGATATCACAGTGGGAGGAGGGCCCGACAACGCCACCGTCTCCCCTTCCTTTGCCGGCCCTTCTTCCACTACCGCCTCTCCTCCTCCCGTCCTTCGCATACCCTTCACGTAGGTCTTAACACGGCCGCCGCTCATCCACCTTCGCCACCCCTCTTTCCTTCCGCCTCCGCACCAGTGTCCTGCCACATTCGGCCTCCCCCATCGCGTGACCCTGCGTACGAATAGGGAATGGTAAAAAAAATGCAGGGGTTTGAATATATTTTGGAAATATGTAAATTTCTTTTTGTGTGTAAAGACATGTAAATTTGTAAAGGCATATAGATTTGTAAAGGCTATGTGCTAAAATTTCATTTATTTTTAAATTAGAACTTTAGAAATTGTTTAAAATAGCAAATTCATTACTTTTCTCTATTCATTATATAGTTCATTTTGTTCATATTGCCAGTAATAATTTAAGTTAAACAGTTACTTTAAAGTTTGAATTTTTGTTTTGAAGTCGTATTTTATAGTTTAAAATTTAATAATTTAGTTTATCAATTAGACTTAATTTATCTTAGTTTGGATGGATGTAGAAAATGTTACAGGAATGATTAAATTCCTAGTGTATGCACTAATTTAGAATTGTGTGTTGTTAAATCTATTTTATTAATTGTTTATAAGATAGATTTATTTTTATTAAAGTATTGATTTAATCTTTTTTAGGATAAGAATTATATTAAATAGTTTCTAGAGAAATTAAATGTTATTTTAAATCTATTTCACTAAGGAAAGTTTATATTGAGGAATAGTCAATTGGGGTTTATTTTAGTCATTTGTTTATTTCATTAAATGATAAACATAATTTTATTAGAATACATGGATAATTAAATTATAGGATTTTGTTATAATGTTAGTAGGAGAATATTTCTTTTAACAAGATAAAAATTGGACTTACTAATATTAAAGGTTTATCTAAATGGGATTAAAATGGTTATTTAATTTTAGATTGACGTTTTGTCATATTTAATGCCTCGTAGTCATTGAACCTTTGATATTTCTTATCATTTGAGGTCATAACGACTTTTTCTTGCACAATTGACTTTTCAGTCAACATTAGTCAACCAGGAGCATAACCTTGGTTTGCATGTACATACCCTTCCTTGACATATTTTAACCCTTGTAGAACCTTGTCAAACATGTTTTGGCATAGTTGACCTTTTGGTCAACTTTTGGTTAAACCTTGGTGAACACCTCAATTTTTTTATGGCCAAGTTTTCCCAATGGCATTGGTAACCTTTTTAGCTTGTTTTCATGTACTTTTGTGCATAGTTGACTTTTAGTCAACTATCTCATTTTGCATGCTGGTCAGAGCTAGTAGTCTAGGGAACCTTGCAGTTTGGTATAGAGTGGCTCCATGAAGTTTGACTTATGGTCAAATTGGGTCAACCATCCATGGTTTGACCCTGGGAGTGTTTCTATGTCACTGCGATACTACCTGTCAACCAAGTTCTCTTTACACTGTATTGCGTACATGTAGAGACTTGTGCTTATCAGTGTTCCATTTCTTGGTAGTGTAAGAGTGTTTGTAGTAGTTGGTCAATAGGTTTTAGAAAAATATTGTAGTTGTGTTTTGCTCAACTTTTGGGCATGACACCAATTCCATTTTGTGTGAGGTGAATGAATACCAAGTTGTGAGAAAACATTTTGATACCATCCTTTGACTTGAGGTAGTTTTCTGCTTGATGTTTTTTTGAATGTGTTGAGACCCGTGCAAATCATTGTGAATATAAACTTGATTTTTTTGGACATTGCAATACCTATTAGAATTCACAAGTGTTTGTATCCCCAAAGTTGTTATATCCTTTGGTGGATTATTTGAAGACTTTTGTTTGATGACATCATTGCCTACCTATAAACACTCAAACTAGATCTAGGAAAACTCAAATTTATCACAGATTTGAAGTCAAAATAGTCCAAATTGGTTAAAGTCCTCAAAAATAGTGGTAAGTTGTCCTTTCCTACATTATGTCATTTTCCTCATCATTTTATCATACGACACGAGTGAGTTGTCGCACCCAATGTTGAGTTCTATCAAACAACATAGTTCATTCTCACCATATTATCACATGCCATTGAAAGTTTCATGGCACCCAATGTTGGAGTTTATTGTATGATCGTATACCTAATTGGTTATTATACCCTTATTGAGTTCTCATTTCTCAACATCTTTTACTATTTGGGTCCGTCTTGGCTTTTCTTTCATCTTGATCAACAGTCACACATTTGATACAATCCCTTTTTTCCTCCTATTTTAAGATACTAGAAGTTCTCTAGCTCTTATCTCTAATAACCTATCGCATTTTACATTAAAACCTTTCTCAACTTCTTCACAAGTACCACACAATAGGCATTCAGGTCTTATTCTCGATACCTTTTACTTATTTGTCCTAGCTATATCAACTTGGTCACAAGTATAATCTAGCAAGAATTCATGCCTTATTCCTTGTCTTATTTTATTTATTATCTATTACTTATCCTTGAGATAAAGATATCATTACCTAGATCTTTTGACACTAGATTAGTAACCTCATTACTATCACATTTTAAATATCATCTTCCATTCTAGTTACAACTCGTAGCTATTACCAAAAGGGTATAATTGATCTAAAATGGAAAGGTATTGATGATACCCCTGGATCATATTTTCGCAAGGAACTTTTGCATAAAATTTATGTTTACTAGTTAGTACCCTTTACCTACATTGGGAATTATGATGAAACCAATATGATAGCTTACAATTGGGGAAAACACAACAAAAAAGATTCTGAGTTTTCTTCAGATGAAGAATCTACACAAGAGGAAATTTGAAAGTTCCAAGAAGATAAGAACTTCCATAGAGTAATTCAAGCTATTATGAGTAATGAAAAATATAGATACTTCATGCATCTTTCTTCTATGGGTGTACAAAGCATCCTTCAAAATTTTCTATGGATGGCTTGCTACAAAAAGTGGAAGAATATCCTCTTACAATTCTTAATAAACAACTCCAATATTTGTGTTGTGAGATTTCACAACTTAAGAAGGATAAGGACCAATCCTCCAACAAGTATTCACTTGAAAAATTATGTCCTTTCAACTTTTATATAAATATCTCCATGTCACCCTTCCTACCTAAGGTGGAGATCCCTAATTATGATAACTATGATGGCAACAGAGATCCCCGGGACCATGTGTGAGAATTTTGTGCTCTTAGCATGAGGTTTATGTATGAACAATGCTATCTAATGCAATTCTTTCCTTGAAGTCTCAATGGTTAACCTATGAGATGGTTCACCTCATTTACCCCTGGCATCAAGAACTTCGATGAGCTTGTTCATTAGTTCATCCTATAATATTCTTATAAAATCTCTTGCACTGTTACCATGCTTGATCTCTAAAACACAAAGCAAAGTGTTGGAGAGATCTTCATTACATTCCTATCCTTGGTGTCCAGATCCACCTCTTCCACATTATAATATTTTATAGTAGGGTTTTCAATTTCTCCAACAACACTTGGTTTAGCCACTTATGCTACCTAATTACCTATTTTCAGATCAATGTCTACCTTAGAGGTGGTGTTTAGTTTCTTTGGCTAAGGGGTTTTGATAGTATATTTGCTAACCATATCATCTATGGGAAGAGAAAAAGGCACTATGTTGCACTTTTTTTCTAATGGTAGTCATTATCCATATAGGATTTTCATTCACTAAGGAGAGGCGGACTCCTTATTTTTATATTACTCTCCTTCTCCACCCAAATCCAAGTCTATTATCTTCTAACTGCTCTATTATTTCTTTCTATTGAACATTTTTTTTGATCTAGTTACTCATGTAGTGGGGCATATAATAATAGTGCTTGTGAGTTATTTTCTAGTGATTAACTTCCCAGCTCTGGATTTATTTTTATCTACATCACAAGTTGGAACTGTTATACACTAAGTTTGCACCCTTGTTTCAAGCTCTCTTGGTCTCGATAACTTAGTATAACATGGGAATCATCTCTAGGTTGTGGGACCTATGCTAACTGAGATGAGACCTCCAGGTTCTAGGCTGGTTCCTCTTGGATTATCACCATAATTTTCTCTTTGATAGGAAATTAAATTCTTAAGGGGAAAAGGGATAGAAGGAATGCATGAAAGGGAAATAACTGAAAGAAAACTATCCTACTAGGTGATACACCAAAAATGATGGTATGAATTATAGTATGGAGGATGAAATCAGTGCATAAACTTAAGTCTAAGAGATCACAACTTACTGAATAGGCTTGCATCAATATTTCATAGAAGCATCTACAATAGAAATAGGCTATTCAGGGAAAGAGAGAAATTTCACAAACAATAGCATTCTAAGAAATTCAACACAATCTATAACCTACAAACAAATATCCACTTCTACAACTAGGTATAGGAATGAGACAGATTGTCAGGGGGTTGAAGTATCATTCAAATCAAATGATCCATAGGAATACACATGAATTGCAGAAAGAAAGAGGGTTCAAGAACCTTAAGATATTACTGAAAACATACATATACTTAACTCAATAAGAGAAAATTCAGACAAGAAGGCATAGGGATAGAAAGAATGTCACAAAATACCTTTAATATCTAAACATCAATGAAAGGTTACAAACTACAGAAGCCAGAGGGCAGAAAGAATGCCTCAGATAACTCCTAAGAAAGGAAAAGCTCTCTTTTTACAAAACGTAAACTCTAAGCTTCAAAAGCTCCCAAAAACATTATATACATCTCCTTAATTGCACACAGGAAGGAGCAAAAATCTATCTAGCA
Source organism: Chamaecyparis obtusa (assembly GCA_027943335.1). Taxonomy (NCBI): domain Eukaryota; kingdom Viridiplantae; phylum Streptophyta; class Pinopsida; order Cupressales; family Cupressaceae; genus Chamaecyparis; species Chamaecyparis obtusa. Next base: position 88,830 of record BSBK01005816.1, read on the forward strand.
TTACATAGATTTTCATATAATAATCAAAACCCTAACTATGTCATGTCTGATCATAAATGCATCTCTGAAAGTATCATGGCCGATCAGATATCTTACATGTCCATACCTATACTATATCTGCCTGTAGATAAGCTGCCTTGATCTATCTACCTCTCTGCAACTCGGCTCACCATAAATGTCTAAAATTTGATCCTAGTAAACATTTGTATTTTGAAGTACAAAAGGCCACAGGTGGTGCCAACCTTTTAATGCTTCTTTAGCGCAAGAACACTGACATGGTACTCTAAGAAATTAGCAAGTGATGGCCACCAAATCTTCTTCATCATCCTCCCAACTACAACTATCTTGGAAACATCAATTCTGAGCTACCCGCGACCTCACATTCAACCAACAACAAGAAACCTCATGAAATATATCCAAATTTGAAAACAACAACTAGCTAGTTGAAGTTTTAAAATGTGACCGTCGACATCCTCATTTCCTAGCAGATCAAATGGCTCAGACCAACTCTTGAAATAGTCATAAACCCTTTGAAAGGTCAATGGGCACATCATTAGTTGGGAACCAATGAAAAACAATGACATCAACACAACTGACACCTCAGAGGGTAGAAGAATCCACTTTGCATCGGACGGTGGTCGCATGATCACAAAGGGGAATAAAATTCCTTGCGATCATGCAACAACCATAGATCTTCGTCAACTGCCACCTCACTTAAGATACTTGGACCCACTGATAAATGCCAACTATTCTGCCTAGCAACCAATAAGAATTGAGCATGTTAGGGCCCCCTGGCAACATGGACCCATGATATTCTTAACCTTTCATCAGACGGTTGTCATTATATCATAGCCTTAAACTTCATGCATCTTACTTCAATGATATAATGACAACCGTGAGATTCATCTAGGTTTAACTCACCTCATAAGCCAAAGAGCTTGGGACCACTGACAAATCCTTGTCCCCATCCGACCGACCAATGAAACATAAGCACACCACAATGAGGACCCACCTGATAGGAACCTGGCAATAAAGCAAGATCAGCGGTTTTCATATGATCGCAAAGGGGAAGAAGATTCCATGTGATCATAAGACAGCCATTAGATCTTGGGGAAAGACAACTCATTGGGCCCACTTGACATGTTTCCACATCACAATCCTGCGACCAATCAGGAGCAAACACCTCGGACTATGTGGTAGTGGACCCACTGACAACTGAAGCATTGCATTGGAATGAAGATTGATGGCCATCGTTATATTGTGATACTTAAAATGGCATCATCTTCACCCAATGGTATAACAATAGACATAGATCATACTTAGATTTTAACTGCTTCAGAACTGAGACCGCGAAACATAACGATAATAGCTCTCCAGGTCGCTAGACGTTAAGGACTTAATCGTCAGGAATAGGAGATCTTGTGACTAGTTATAAAATAAAGATCACATGAAGAAATGGACCCTTAAGTGACTGAAAAAGGTAACGGTGAAATAGAACAGGCCAAAGGGCTTAGGGTTTAAGGCTTTTGGGGTTTTTTGCCAACGGTCACATTTTTGAATTGAAAGGCTTGTAGACCAGAGAGCTAAAAGATTTGTAAAGACCAGAAGGGGAGATGGAAACCATGAAAAATTCTTAGAGGTTCCAACATGACTAAAAAATGTTGAACCTCCCAGCCTATGGCCAAATTTGTATGGGATAGGGAAATTTGGGTAACATTTTGGTGATTTCTACTAGATGTTAGCCTACTAGACATAGAAACCAGTGGCCTTGAGAAATTCATTGGGCATGGAGTCATCATTTGAGCACAAACACTTCCTTGACAAAGAGAAAGACCTGGAACTAGAGGGACAAAATTGTGCATGGGCTCTTCTAGGAAAATAGGGAAAACTAACCTAGAAAGCAAGGAAAGAAAGAAAGAAATATATTCACAGAGATTTACAAGGAAGGACTGACCTCAAAGAAAGGCTTCAAGTGGAATCCATTAACTAATATAGGAAAATCATCTCCCCCAAGAGTCGATAGCTGAAAAGCATTAGGCCCCTTGCATTCTATAATAATAAATGGTCCACCCCAAAAGGAATCAAACTTTGTATGTTTGCCAGGTTTTGATCTGAATTCATCCCATTTGAGAACTACATCTCCAACTTTGAATTCTCTAGCCCTGGCTCTTCTATCAAAACTTTTCTTTGTTTGTACCTAATGGAACTCCATATCCTTCATGGACTTATCTTTGAGTTCTTCTAACTCTATGAGCTGGGCATACCTGATTTGTAAGGGATCTCCTTCTTCAAATAGGACATATTGAGAGGCCAAGTCCAAAGCTAGAAATTCAATTGAAATGGACAACTTAGCCTCTCTTCCATATACTAATACATAAGGAGAATTCCTAATAATCTTCTTTGGGGTGATCTTGTCTAACCATAAGGTAGATTTCAACTTAGTATGCCAATCTCTCTGGTTATCTTGGAGAGTTTTCTTGATTATCCTAATCAAGTTCTTATTAGTTGATTCTACCAAACAATTGCCTTGAGGGTAGTAATTTGAACTTGTATTCAGATGAATTCCATGTTTGATTGCCCATTCTAAGGCTTTAAGGCCTGTGAATGCCAATGCATTATCTAATATTATGGAGTCTAGAGTGCTGAATCTATGAATTATATCATCATAAAAACTTAAGACAACACTCTCATTTGATTCTTTCAAGGAAAATGCTTCTATCCATCTAGTGAAATAATCTATTGTAGTGATTATCCACTTGTGTCCTGCACTAGATGGAGGATTAATCATACCAATAAAGTCTATGCCCCATCTCATGAATGGTTGCTCTATTTTGATTGGCTGAAGGGGTAGAGTTGCAAGCCTTTCTTTTCCTACAAATATAGCACATTTGATGCATTTTATCCCATAATCATGACTATCCTTAAAGATAGATGGCCAATAATATCCGACCCTCATGATTTTAAAAGCAATAGCCCTAGGAGGAAAATGACCTCCAGAATGTCCATCATGACATTCAAATAGGACATCAACTATCTTTTCTAAATCAATACACCTCAAAAGGACACCATTGTGATCCTTTCTAGAAAGAACCTCATCTATCAACACAAAGGGAATAGATTGTAATCTGTAATATCTTCTTCCTATTGAATCTAGGTCTGTAGGAAATTGTCATGTCTTCAAGTAATGAATCATGTTAGGCAACCAACCTGATGCCTTGGCATGTTCTTTTGTAGAATGCACAACCAGAGATGAATCTATTTGCTCTGGTTCCTTTGAACCTTCATCCTCTACCAAATTCTCACAAAGACCTCTTTCTCTAACCAATTTTGGTGGTTTGGATATCAATGTCATACTCCATCACTTTGGTAATCCAACCAGCTCTTTTTTCATTTAGGTCCTTGGAAAGAAAAAATTATTTGACACTTGGATGAGTAACCTTCAGGTGTACCTTGCTATGGGTCAATAAATATCTAAAATTTTTAATACTTTTTACCACAACAAGTACATGTTTCTCTACAAAAGAGTACCTTTGTTCATACTCTTCTAAACCTTTTCTGAAGAAAGTAATAGGCTACTCCAACCCTTCTAAATTTTCTTGAGTCAACATAGCAGATATAGCATCATGACCTCCATAAGCATAAAGGATAAAATCCTTACTTAAATTTGGGTTTAATAGAATAGGGGCTTCTGTCAAGGCCTCTTTGATAGCTTGGAAGTTGGCTTTGCCTTCTTTAGTCCAATTGAAGGCTGAATTCTTCTTTAACATGGATGTTAAAGGCTTCAATAAATCTACAATATTAGGCAAGAAAAGCCTAACAAAATTAATATTTCCTGTGAAAGATTGGAGATTTTTCTTATGACGTGGAAATGATAGCTCTAGGATGGTTGCAATCCTTTCAGGGTCTACTATGATTCCATCTTTGGACACTATACATCCTAACAATTTCCCCTCATGAACTGCAAACACACATTTCTTGGGATTAAGAGATATCCCAAACTCTCTACATCTTTCAAAGATTTTCCTCAAGTGTTTGATATGATTTGCTGCATGTTTAGAATAGACAGTTATGTCATCTAAGTAGACTAGTACAAACTTGTGCATGAGTCTTTTAAAGGCCATATCCATTTCCTTTTGAAAAGTAGCACCTGCATTTGACAAACCAAAGGGCATTTTTTGATAAGCCATGGTTCCCCACTTGGTTGTAAATGCAGTCTTGTATTGATCCCCCTCATTAACTAGGATTTGATTATATCTTGAATATCCATCCAATAATGAAAATCTCTCAGATCCAGAGACACATTGTAAGATTTGTTCCATAGAGGGTAATGGATAGCGGTCTTTTAAAGAGGCCCTGTTAAGATCCCTAAAGTCAACAAATAACCTTAACTCCCCATTCTTCTTCCTTATAGGAACAAGGTTGGAAACCCAACTAGTATGCTTGATGGGGTAAATGATACCACTTTCTATCAATTTGAGCACCTCTTTATGCATAAGTGGCTCAATCTTGGGATTAACAGGCCTTTTCTTTTATCTCACTAGTTTGGCATTAGGTTCTAATTCAATAGTGTGCTAAGCAAGGGTTGGATTAAAACCTTTAAGGTCTTCATATTTCCATGCAAGTCCATCACTAAATTCTTTGAATAACTAGGTGTAAGCATGCTTTTCTAAATCAGTATTTACTTTTCCAAATTGTAAACTTTTACCTAGTTCCAACTCTAATTCAACACAATGTTCTTGTTGAACCACTAGGCCAGCTTTATTCTTCTTAACTTGATCATCTTAGTTGAAGACAGCTTCTAAGGTGACAAGACCTCTAGGCATTTTATTAGACTTAAGTTGTATTACTTGGTCACCATAATTTTGCAATAGTCTGTCTTGGTTATGATTTGAGAAGACATCCTCTTCAAACAAGAATTGCAGAATTTCCTCATCATTGTCAAACACTTGCCAATTAGTATCATTATCAGGGATAAAAAATCTAAAAATTACTTTGATATGCTATTGGGTCTCCTCCTTTGAAACACTATTAGGAATTTCATACTGAGATCCAACAACAGCTAATCTATCTGCATTTTGATTTAGCTTTCTAGGGATAGCAACAATGTTGAAAGCACAAAAGTCTTCAATTGCATTCCAAACTCTATGTTTGTATGCTTTCATGATGTCATTTTTGGTTGCACTTATCCCTCTCACTTGGATGACTACTAACTCACTATCGCCATAAACTTTTAGGGCTTTGAGCCCTTTTTTCTAGCCCATTCCAATCCATTCACTAGACTTTCATATTTTGTAGTGTTGCTAGTGCAGGAGAAAATGAATTTGAAAGCTATATAGTACCTTTCACCTTTTGGGGACACTAGCATAGCACCACCACCAGAGCCATGTCTACTTCTAGCTCCATCAAAAAACAATTCCCAAACCTGATTGCTCTAATCCTCTGAATCAGTGTCCTCTTTGAGGAGGTTTGGCTCTATGGATCCACTTTCTTGTATCAAATAACTTGCCAAACCAGCATCCCAAATAACATTTTCCTGGGCCTCAAAAACCTTTTCTGATTCTAGTTCACCCAGTAAAATATTAGGGATATTTTCTGTCTTAGTGTTTTCTTCTTTGATAGTTTGGAAATCACTGCTATCAAATATAGGGTAGCTTGCATTGATGGTATTGGACACATATGGTTCTATATTGTGTGCTACCAATGATTCAGATTTAATGGTGACCTTGGTACCATATCTTGTGTGAAAAAGCATGTGATACTAGTAAGAAGAAAGGTAGCCTCCTATCTTGGATGTAAACTCCCTTGATAGACATATGGCAAATAAAGTAGGGAGATCTATGATATATATATCAAGTAGGATGGAGCTAATCTATCTGCATTTTGATTTAGCTTGTAATGATAGGAGCCTTCTTAAATATGATAGGAGTAGCTTGCTATAGTGGTTCTACAGATGTAGTAGCTTTAGTCCCAAAATCTTCTCGCTCCATGTCTTGAGCTCTTCTCTTTGACCTTGTGTTGGCAGCAATGGAAGGCTCACCAATGACTCCATTGAAGTTTTGTTGCTCCCAATTGAAAAGAGTAGTCTCATTCTCTTGTGATTCTTGTTGAGGAATTGATCCACTAGAAGAAGCCTTTGATTGAGCATGTGAGGCATTCTGAACCATTAGGGCTTGGTTCATCCATCCATTTGAATAGGTAGCCTGATTATGATGTTGATTACAAGGGAAACACCATTCATTGTCCAAGGCCATATTATTTTGACTAGGGACCATGTCCCTAGCTAGATTTACAGAATTGAGAGGTGCAGGGTTGTATGGTTGTAATGGTCTTTGATTAAAATTCTATTTTTGGTGAGCCCCTTGATAACCTCCTTGGTTGGTGGCCTATTTTGTTGATAAGGCTATCCTTGATTCTGATATTGTTGATTAGGACTTTGGCCTTGTGGCTGAAAGGGTGGTCTGATTCCTTGCCCTTTCCTCTTTAGGTTTGTGACCTCTTTAGTCAAAGTTTGCAGCAAATTTGTCATTTATTGCTGACTAGTTTGTTGACTATTCTTCATCTCTTCCAACTCTTGAGAGAAACTTGTTTTTAGCTCCTGACTACTAGTACTAGCTTGAGGTGCTAGTATGGTGGGAATAGGAGTAAAAGGAGGTACTTGTAAAGGTGCAACAGGCTGGATATTAGGGAAGATGGGCATGGGTGGCCTCTTAGCTATCATACCTACTTGGATTAAACACTTTTCAGCCCTGACAACTATGTCAAAAGCTTGGGGTAGAGAGGTACCACCCATAGATTGGATCATGACAAAAATTTGACCATTCAAGCTTTGCAAGAAATATAAGAAAGCATGATCAGCTGATGGCCTTACAGAGACTAGAATTCTATTCCATGTCTTGAGGAATCTATTGTTATAATCTATCATTTGTTCTTGAGGGTCTCTTTTAATGGTTGTCAACTGCTCAACCAAAGACAAGTTGTCTGATTTATCCTCAAAGTGTTTACTCAATGCATCCCCTAATCCATCCCATAAATTAATGGAACCAACAGTTAGAGTTCTAAACCATTTAAGAGCCTTACCTTTGAGAGAGGCTGCTAATAGCTTGGTGGCCACATCTTCATGAGTTATATTATGTATGTTGCAGATAGTAGTCACATCTCTAATGTGTTCAAAGGTTGTGTTTTGTCCCTCACTTGTGAAATCAGGGAGACTCTTTAATGCCACCAAGGGCACATCATGATGTTGAGCAAAGACTAATGGGCTCCCTTGATTGAAAGGTGCAAAAGCAAACTGACTAGCCATTATAGGAGCTAGAACTTGCTGAGTAGTAGCTGTGTGAGTTGTGTTGGATGTTGGATTTGAATCTTCCTCTAGATCTCTGGTTAGAGATCTTCCTCTTCTTCTGAGATGAAAGGGAAAAGGTCTCCTTTCTGAAGTATCAGGTGGTGTAGATTGTACTCTCCTTGCAGCAGATGTTCTCTGGGTTGACCTACCTTTGTAGCTTCTTTTTGAGGGAAACTCTAAAAATTTAGTGGGCTTTGAGCTTCTAGTCTCAACCCTTCTCATAAACTTTGAACAAGTTTAGTCTGGATCTGTGAAATTGGTAGAGTCACCAGATATACTTGATAGAAAAACTTCTAAAAGTTTGTATTATGCAATCAGTATATCAAAGATAGCATAATCTTTCAAACAATGAACTTCTTTTGTTGTCCCACCAGGTGTGCCAGAATTGTTATGCCCAAGGTGGGGTGTCTTCTTAGTTTGAATCTAATCTTAGTCCCACTGGGTGTGCTAGAATTGTTACGCCCAAGGTGGGGTGTCTTCTTAGTTTGAATCTGATCTTAGTCCCATCAGGCATGCCAAAATTGTTATTCCCAAGGTGGGGTGTCTTCTTAATTTGAATATGATCTTAGTCCCACTAGGCATGCCAAAATTGTTACACCCAAGGTAGGGTGTCTTCTTAGTTTGAATTTGATCTTAGTCCCACTCAGCATGCCAAAATTGTTATACAGTAAGTTTGAACCCTTGTTTCAAGCTCTCTTAGTCCTGATAACTTAGTATAACATGGGAATCATCTCCAGGTTGTGGGACCTATGCTAACTAAGATGAGACCTCCAGGTTCTAGGCTGGTTCCTCTTGGATAATCACCTTAATTTTCTCTTTGACAGGAAAGTAAATTCTTAAGGGGAAAAGGGATAGAAGGAATGCATGAAAGGGAAATAACTGAAAGCAAACTATCCTACTAGGTGATACACTGAAAATGATGGTATGAATTAGAGTATAGAGGATGAAATCAGTGCATAAAATTAAGTCTAAGAGATCACAACTTATTGAATAGGCTTGCATCAATATTTCATAGAAGGGTCTACAATAGAAAGATGCTATTAAGGGAAAGAGAGAAATTTCACAAACAATAGCATTCCTAGAAATTGGACACAATCTATAACCTACAAACAAATATCCACTTCTGCAACTAGGTATAGGAATGAGACAGATTATCAGGGGGTTGAAGTATACCCACAATATCATTCAAATCAAATCATCCATAGGAATACACATGAATTGTAGAAAGAAAGAGAGATCAAAAACCCTAAGATATTACTGAAAACATACATATACTTAACTCAATAAGAAAAATTCAAACAAGAAGGCATAGGGACAGAAAGAATGTCATAAAATACCTTTAATATCTAAACATGAATGAAAGGCTACAAACTGCAGAAGCCACAGGGTAGAAAGAATGCCTCGGATAAATCCTAAGAAAGGAAAAGCTCTCTTTTCACAAAATGTAAACTCTGAGTTTCAAAGATCCCAAAAAGATTATATATATCTCCTTAATTGCACATAGGCAGGAGCAAAAATCTAACAAGGGTTACATATATTTTCATATAATAATCAAAACCCTAACTATGTCATGTCTGATCATAAATGCATCTCTAAAAGTATCATGGCTGATTAGATATCTTGCATGTCCATCCCTGTACTGTATCTACCTATAGACAAGATGCCTTGATCTATCTACCTCTCTCCAACTTGGCTCACCATAAATGTCTAAAATCCAACCCTGGTAAACATTTCTATTTTGAAGTACAGAAGGCCACAGGTGGCACCAACATTTTAATGTTTCTTCGGCACAAGAACACCAACATGGTACCCTAAGAAATCAGCAAGTGACAACCACTAGATCTTCTTCATCATCCTCCCAACTACAACTGTCCTAGAAACATCAATTCTGAGCTACCGATGACCTCGCATTCGACCAACAGCAAAAAAACTCATGAAATATATCCAAATTTGAAAACAACGGCTAGCTAGTTCAAGTTTTAAAATGTGACCATCGACATCCTCATTTCCCAGCAGATCAAAAAACTCAAACCAACCCTCAAAATAGTTGCAAACCTTTTGAAAGGTCAATGGCCACATCATCAGTCAGGAACCAATGAAAAACAATGACATCAACACGACTGACACCTCAGAGGGTAGAAGAATCCACTTTGCATCAGATGGTGGTCGCATGATTGCAAAGGGGAAGAAGATTCCTTGTGATCATGCGACAATTGTAGATCTTTTTCAATTGCCACCTCACTTAAGATACTCAGACCCACTGACAAATGCCAACTATTCTACCAAGCAACCTATAAGAATCAAGCATGTCAACACCCCCTGGAAACACAAACCCATGACATTCTTAACCTTTCATTGGATGGTTGTCATTATACCACAACCTTAAACTTCATGCATCTTACTTCAACGGTATAATGGAAACCGTGAGATTCATCTAGGTTTAACTCACCTCATAAGCTGAAGACCTCGAGACCACTGACAAATCCTTGTCACTATCTGACTGGCCAATGAAATGCGAGCATATCACAAGGAGGACCCACTTGACAGGAACCTAGCAATAAAGAAAGATCAACGGTTGTCGTATGATCACAAAGGGGAAGAAGATTCCATGTGATCATAAGATAGCATTTAGATCTTGGGGAAAGACAACTCACTAGGCCCACTTGACATGTTTCAACATCACAATCCGGTGACCAATTAGGAGCAAACACTTCAGACTATGTGGCAGTGGACCCATTGACAACTGAAGCGCTACGTTGGAATGAAGATTGACAGTTAGCGTTATACCGTGATACTTAAAAAGGCATCATCTTCACCCAATAGTATAATGATAGATGTAGATCATGCTCATATTTTAACTGCTACAGAACTGAGACCGTGAAACATAATGGTAACTGCTCACCAGGTCGCTAGATGTTAAGGACTTAACCGCTGGGAATAGGAGATCTTGCGACTAGTTATAAAATAAAGAGCATGTGAAGAAATGGACCCTTAAGTGATTGAAAAAGGTAAAGGTGAAATAGAACAGGCCAAAGTGCTTAGGGTTTGTTGGTTGTGGATTATTCCCTTTGATCTTCAACTTGCAGATTTACACTTTGATGGATAATTTAAATAAAACTCTGACTCTATCACCACTCCAAAGTCCACAAGGAAGAGGGCCAACTGACAAGGATCAAAGGATCCTTCTACTCTTTGAGCTTCAATGCTCAGGTGGGTGTACCCTTGACTCACTTCTTCAAAGGAGTCTCAAAATGATGTATACAATACTCAACACAAGTCTATAAAAGGTTTGTCAAATGAATGTTTATGTTTGTGTGGTTGTTAACCATAAAAATTCAAGAGAAAAGACCAGTGCCTTATCCTAGGGCTAAGAGTCACCCAACTATATACCTCAACTAAATACCTTAAGTCAAACACAATGGAACCTAGGGTAAGTGCTTTGCCTATTACCCCCTTCCCTCAAGCACAAGGACATCAAATTCTACACCTGGCTGCAAACTCACTGAATTCACCTAAAAGGCTTTAATCCTAACTTTGTTAGAAACTTAGAGATGAATTCAAAATACTCTTTGTTTATCATACATTAACACACTTTGTGACCTTAACATATATGAGCTTAGAGACAAGCAAGAAGACATACACAAGATGCAAGATTAGGATTCAAGAATGTTTTCCTTAACACAATCAGGGTCAACATACAATTAGCATGACACAAAGATGAGAAAAAGACACCAAATCAAACCTCTATCAGTGTATTACAGTCAAAAACCAGGGACCAAAAGCAACAAGATTTTGGAACCCTTTCAAAATCCAAAATTCTGCAACTTATACCACTAGCTACCTTGGGATCCTCAAGATCGGATGCAACAAGCTTCAGATAGCTAGGGTTAGGGTCTCAACCACCCAACCTGCAGGAAATGGTCAGAAAAGTTATTACAGGGGTGGAAAACACAGGAAACCATAATTGATCCTCAATCATGAAAGTCTTCTCTATAGGTACAGGGGATCATAAAATTGGGCTCAAAAGGACACCCTGCAACATGCCTTGAGCACACAACCACCATGGTACAAGCTCTGCAAAAGATTGAACCACACCCTAGACCACATCACATATAGAAAACCAGTCATTTCTCACCAAGAAGGGTCATTTCTGCAATAAAATCCATAAATTTGGTACTTTCTGGCACTGGAAGCTCTCAGAGAAATTTGAATTTGAATACCAACGGCCACTTCTATGGCACCTGTAGAGAAATAATGGCCCACATTTAAACCTTCATCAACTTTATATCCTCACTATCTGTTCAATCTCCCCTCGTGGGCTTTACATCTTAACATTCATCTTCAGTGGTACAGTCGCGCGGTTACCAACCTCACTGCCACAAGGAACTAGGCTTCATGTTACATCTGGTCGCATGATCACATGGCCGAAAGATAGCCCCTGAGATCATGTGACAAAAAATTCTTAACCATGCAATGCTGACTGCAAACCACCCACAGAAATCCTCAGCCCCACCACCAATCGCTGACCAATCAAAACCGAGCACGCTGACAAGACCCACATAGTGGACCCGTCCTAACTCCACAACCGCGATGCCTAGTGGTTAGTTGCATGATCACATAACCCAAAAATGGGTTATGAAAACATGCAACAACCCATGAACACTATGTCTCGACCCTACTAACAACTGCCAGGCCTTAGACCTGGGCCCACCTACCATGTGTCACACCACCATTCGCCCAGTCATCGCAAACAAGGACCTCACATATCATAAGCCTTTGAAATGAACGGCTAGTGTAAGATCTCATGGCTCTAACAAATCACATGAGAAATTATGCCAACCGTTAGATCTATCCTTGTCACAGACCCCTCTGACAATGGCCCCACCTCTGAGCACATCCATGTCGACCAATAGGAACATAGCAACTAAGCACCACCTGGCATAGTGTCCCACTCGTAGAACATGCAACCTGACAAAATGGAATAAAATCTGATAGATGGCACATGATCGCAAAGGCTTAGAATATTCCTTATGATCATACATCGACTGTTAGATTAAAGCTTTCAACGTGGGCCCCCCTGACATAAACAAAGTCATCACCATGTGGACGAATGAAAACTCACCAACTCAGATCACTGTGGCACATAAGAACTACCTGGCAAGCCGAACCCACCACACAAAACACATACCTCCACAACAAAAGCCAACGGGCCCACCTGACAAGCTTCAGACCACCATGGACATGTGGCAAGTGGTTGCATGATTGCATAGCCTAAAACTGGGCTATGCGACCATGCAATAGCCAATCACAAGCTGCCACATCATCACCTTCGGGACCACTGCCAAAGAAGCCTTACCCTTTTGGAGGATCAGACGGTTGTAAAGAAAGCTCAAGAAATAAACCTCATGCATCTTCACCATGTGAAGTTGCGGCAACCATCGATCCTATCCGAACTTTAACCGTGCAGGAAGCATAAGAAGAGACAAACTGCCAAGCACTCAGCGACTACGCGGCTAACCATTCACAAGTTCGTGAGATGTTAGTAGATAACCACCAATCTTTTAGAGATCACATGACTAACAGTCACCGAGTTGCTGGATGTTAGATGTAACTACCCAGAGACTTAGAGAATTAGCGACAAGAAACATTGAAGGACTGGGCTCCACCAGACTTCCCACCTGCGTAGTTAAGACCAAGGTTGAAAACACACAAAGTTTTCGACACAGAGAAAGACCAAAAACACACAAAGTTTTTGATGCCAAAGGATAAGCACACAAAATAGGAAGCACAAGGTCGAAAACAACACAAAGGTCAAAAACATCATGGATTTTTGAAAACACTGTGGGTTTTCGACACTGTGGCAATTTTTGAAATATTTCCAGTAGGCTTTAAACTTTGGATAACTTTCTGGATCTTGTGAATTAGGAGACACAACTTGGGCTGAAGCGAGGTGACACATAAAGAGCACAGGATAGGACATAAACCAAGAAACATTTGCAGGGAGGAGGCCATTTTCAAAAGATTTTTCCATGACAGAAAAATGGCCTAACAGTGGCTCTGTCTGGGGATGTATGCCTCCTATAGGCATAGCAAGGACTTAGAATCACTAGTAAAAGCAGACCATCCCATAGGACAAAATTGCAGAGAGCAAGGAGCAAGCAGGGCAAGACCAGGCAACAGGATCAAAAATCGACAGACCAGGGAAAAATAAGGTAGGGGAAAGAAACTTATATATAAGAATTTACAAGATGTACAACCCTAACTACTGTTCATGGAAAAAAGAGTACTTCAACCAAAGTACTGCTTCAAGAATTGTCCATGAATTGGCAACTCTTGAATATCACCATTAAAATCCTTGATGATGTAAGAATCTTGGCCCTATTTCTCATGAATCAGATATGGCCCTAACTAGATGGGATCAAATTTACCATGTTTCCCCTTATCCTCCAATCTGGCATTCCAAACTAACACTAGATCACTAGGCTCAAACTTTTTGTCAACAGTCTTTTTATCATATAGACTCTTAACCTGTAACTGCAATTTGGCATTCCTTGCAACTGATTCTCTTCTAGTTTCATCCAACCTAATGAGGTCCTCCATTCTCAACTACATTTCATCATCAATGTCATCATCATATAACTACACAAACTTGTACATCTCTAATAAATTATTCTGAGGCATTCTAGCATGAATTCCATACACCAGGTCAAATGGTGCACAACCAATTGCCCTCTTCACAGTTACCCTATCAGCCCATAGAGCTAATGGTAGCTTTGAATTCCATGCCCTCTTATTCTTCTCCAGAATTCTCTTCAAGATTTTAATCAAGCCCTTATTAGTAGATTCTGTGTGACCATTTCCTTGCGGATGATAAGGTGAGGAATTAGAAATCTGAATTCTCAAACCTTTGCAAAAGTCTCTATATTCGGTAGACCTGAAGTGCATAGCATTATCACTCACTATCCTCTCAGGGCACCCAAACCTTGTAATAATATTATTCATCAGAAAGTCAATTACCACCCTGCTAGTTGCATTCCTTGTAGGTATAGCTTCTACCCACTTTGTAAAATAATCAGTGGCAACTAAGATCCATGAATGTCCTCCACTTGACTTGTTTGGTATCTCCCCTATGAAATCAATTCCCCACTACTGGAAAGGAGCCTGAACTTCTACTGGTTTTAATGGTACATTACCTAAAAACTTAAGCTTATCAGAGAACCTTTGACAAGCATCACATCTCTTTACCAACTTTTCTGCATCCTTGAAGATTGTAGGCCACCAAAATCCTTCTCTCAAGATCTTATGAGTAGTTGTTTTACCCATATAATGTCCACCACAAACTCCCTCATGCATCTCCTTCAACAATAGATTAGCCTGATTCTCATCTACACATTTCAACAGTATGCAATCCAAATTTTTTATATACAGCTTACATTTCACAATCACATACTTGATGGCCTGTAACTTCAATGTCCTCTTTTGATTATCATTCATACTATTTGGACACCTCATGTTTCTCAAATAGTAAATAATATCCTGATACCAAATACAATCATCCATATCACATGTATAATCAATTTCAGAATGATTTACCTGGTTTGCATCTAGATTGGATTGGCCCATCAGCTTTGCCAATCCCTGTCCTCTAACCAATTTAGTGATCTGGACCTCAACATTGAATTCCTAGATCCTATTGATCCATCTGCATCTTCTTCCAGACACCTCTTGCTGTGAGAAAATTCCTTCACAGCTGCACTTGGCACAAAAGCAATCACAACTGCTCCCATCAAGTAACATCTAAAAGCCTTAATTGCCTTCACAAGTGCATAAGCCTGTTTCTCATTTATGTCATACTTTAATTCTACAGCCTGCAAAGATTTACTGAAAAATGCAATAGGTTGCTCAAAACCATCCTTATTCTTTTGTAACAAAACTGCAACAATAGTGTGAAAGGATGCAAAAGAAAAGATATGCATTGGGACACTATAATCAGGTGCCTTTAGCACTAATGCATCTTTGATAGCCTGCTTGATATTCTTGAAAGCCTCATCAGGCTCACCCTCCCAATTGATTACAGATCCCTTCTTCAACATCTTGGAAAAAGGTCTAGTAACCTCTACAAAGTTTGTCACAAACCTTCTTAGAAAATTGACCTGACCAAAGAAGGACTAAATCCCTTTAACATTCTTTGGCTTCTAAATTTTATCAATTGCTGCTACCCTCTCTAGGTCAATTCTCACTCCTTGCTTCCCAACTAAGTGGCCAAGCAAATTACCTTCTGTGACACCTAAAGCACATTTCCTTGGGTTTAATGAAATGCCAAATTCCAAGGCCCTCATAAATATTTTCTCTAAATGAGCACAATGGTCCTCTTCCTTCTTGGAATAGGCAGTTAAATCATCCTGATATACAACAAGGAAATCATTAATGAAATCTAAAAAGGTAACATCCATTGCCCTCTGAAAAGTAGCACCAGCATTTGTGAGACCAAAAGGCATTCTCACATAAACATATGTTCCCCAAGGTGTTGTAAAGGCTATCTTGAATTGTTCTAATTCCTTAACAATGACCTGATTGTAGCCAAAGAAACCATCCATCATTGACATCAATTCTGATCTGATTACTCTCTGTAACATAGCCTCCATATTGGGCAAACAATAATTATCTTTGAATGAGCTGATGTTCAAATTTTTGAAGTCCACACAAAGCCTGATGTCGCCATTCTTTTTTCTTATAGGAACAAGATTTGACACCCAAGAAGAATGCCTTATAGGCTTGATAATGCTAGCATCTCTCAACTTCATTAATTCTTCCTGCATCTTGGGTGCCAAAGTAGGATTAATAGGCCTTTGCTTTTTCCGGAAAGGTTTAGCATCTTCTCTTAATGGAATAACATGCTGAAATAAATCCTCTCTATAAACTTTTAGGTCATCATACGACCATGCAAAAACATGCTTGAATTTCCTCAATAATTCAATCAAAGGTCTCCTTACCTTTTGAGATATATCTCTACCAATGTATACTTTCTTAGGTGCCTCATGTGATCCAAGATTTATCTCCTCAAGATCAGCATGATCTTCTCCTTTGATATTCTTTTGAACTCTATCTTGGTTACCAAAGATAGTCTCCAAAGCAACAAGCCCTTTGGGCACCTTGTTAGTTCTAAGCTGAATGACCTCATTACCTAAGACAACCTCCCTTCCTTCTATTGACTCAACTAAGGCTGAACAATCAAGTTCCTGACTATGATACTGATCCTTACAATCCATAAACTTCAAAATATCATTATCATCATCAAAAACTTGACAATTCTCAATATTGTCTGGTATACTAGGCCTAGCCTAAATTTCAACTTTAGAAATACCAGAGAATGTAACATCATTAGGATTGATTGCAATATTGGCCAAAAAGTCAGCCATCTTGTTGTTACTTCTATCCCTCCACTCAATATTAAAGGCATCAAAATGCTCAATCAAATCCCACACTGCATTCCTATATTGTTTCAACCTTCTATTCTTGGAAGCATACACTGACCTGACTTGGGACACCACCAACTCAGAATCACCAATAACACTTATGCATTTTATACCATGCTTTTGTGCCAACCTTAGTCCTAACAACAAGGCCTCATATTCTACTATATTGTTGGTACAAAAGAAATTCAATGTGAAAGAGAACTTGTAGGTGTTTCCATTAGGAGAAATAAGTAAAATACCTGCTCCTGCACCATCTTTGCAGTTTGCACCATCAAAGTACATGACCCACAAATCACCCTTCACAGAGTCAGCACCTACCTCAGTAGAAATAGGTGACAAAATATGTTCATTTTCAAATACAGGGATCTCTGCCCTAAAAGCATTTACATCAGTATCCACAAAACATGTAGTTTCATTATCTATGTTTCTCTCAATCATGTGGCATACTCTTGGCTCTCGTTCAATCTTGACAAACTGATCATCAATCTTGAAAGTTGCATAGGACAAATCAATTGTAAACTTCCACCCATGGTAGCACTCCATCTTCTAGATAGAAACATCCCATAATGAGGGGGGATATCCACCACTAAAACACTCATTGTTAGCTCCTTCTCTAGATATGCTGCCAACCTATATGGCATTGCATTGATAGTCCCAATGACTGGTACCTCCCTCTAATCCATTGCACAACACCTGCCCTGCACTGTATCAACTTTAAGGCCCAACCTCTCCATAATTTTGAAAGGCATGACAGTATTAGAGGCACCACTATCAATCATACAATTTCTTAATTTCATCCCATTCACAAGAACACTTAAGAAGAATGGGTTAATATTTTCAAGGCTGGCATTGACAGAACTGTCTAAATATATTGGAGGAATTTGAGACATAATTCCCTGAGCAGCAACATCCTTCAAAGCTTTATCCTAAGATCCATTGCATGAAGTATCATTTTTGTGAGTATTACCAACCCATGCAATAGCTTTATCTTTATGTTCAGGGATCCTCAACAATTCTAACAATGGAACCTTAACTGTAATTTGTGACAACACAGATAACATGTCAACAGGGGCAGAAGCAGGAATCTCAATCTGTACTGCCTTAACATCTTTTTTCTTGTCTGACATATTAGGTGTATTGACCACCTTCATTTTTTCAATCTTAGCCATTGTGTTAACTGGCTTCTCAATCTCACTAGAGATCATTTCAATTCCAACTCCCTTAGGCTCACAATGCTTACCTTTTACATTCTTTAATTTCACCATGTGATCAACCTTTGATTTGTTCTCATTAGGTTCTCTAGAGTTGGTACTCTTTATAAACATTCCTGCAGCTTTCTCATTTATGTTCCTTGCCACCATGCCTCTAGTTTGCACCTGGGCAATCATTTCTACAGTAATCCTCTCCATCTCTTCTCTAGAAGATCTTTTCAAATTTACTGGCTTGGGAGAAGAGTTCATGTTACATGTTTTCTGATCAATGCATTCACCATCAGAAAAAACCTCTTGATGAAAAAGGGCCTGATTATGTCTCTTCACATTCACATCTGCCTTTTCATCAAAATCAGAATCATCTTCATATCCTAGACATGAAGAAGCCATGTTGCATCCAACATCATCTTGTTCTTGTTCTTGTTCTATCTCCTCATTGCTACAATCTTGATTTGCAGCCATAGATTATGCAACCACACAATGCTCTACAAAATGAGGGGACTGGCATGCAACACAAAATGGTACATTTTCCATGACATTTATTGAAGCTTTATGTAGAGGGTTAGGGACACTTCTGTCATTGTTTCCTCTTGCAGTAGGGACAATAGGCTTTCCATCCTTCCATTGGGTGTTGTAGGGGTAATTCTGCAGTCTATTCTGCTTACTAAAATTGTTGTTGAACCGAGGCCTCTCATTGGTAGGAGCACTGATGTTCCTATTTGTAGGTGCCTTCAAATCCTTCAATGCATTAAGCACCTTATCGAACTTATCTTCTTCCTGCCTCCTAGATCCAACACTTTTATCATTTTCTTTTTTGTATTTCCTGTCCCCAAACAACTTTGGGTCATCTCTCTTTCCACCCAACTTTCTTGATATTTTCATGTTGTTCTCAATATTGACAGCAATCCTAAAAGCATCCCTAAGAGTTCTTGGTTCTTTATCCCTCAATAAATATCCCATCTTCCCATCAAATGCATTGAAGTATGTAGTTAGACAGACATTGTCATCCAACCGCATGACTTGGAACAACTTGTGCATACCTTTCTAAAATCTCATGTTGAATTCAGCTGCAGACTCATTCTAATTTTTCCTTATGGTATTGAATTCATTCAACATGAAGCTAGCATTAGGCCTATCACCATACTGCTCTTTAAAACATTTCTCAAAAGAGTCCCAAGTATCAATACACTTATCAGGAAGCCTCTTAAACCAATCTCTAGCATCCTCCATTAGAGATTGAACAAACAATTTCATGACAACATCCTCATGCTCTACCTCATAATCATTAAGCATATCAACAAATAACCTAAGATGCTCTTCACAACAAATAGCATTATTACCAGCAAACTTAGGTACTTTATCTCTAATATCATTTGGAAAAGCATTTGGATAGCTAGGAATTCCATCAAAACTTATTTGCCTATAGCCTTCTAAATGCATAGGTCTTCTTTGAAAACTTGAACTAGTGTTAACCCTAGGATCAACATTAGCATCTACATTTATCTATGCATTTGACTGCTGCCTAGGATCTGCACCTATCCTAGTAGATGAAGAAGGAAAAGAACTAGTAGCATTACTAAGTGGAATAGTAGTAGTCATAGATGGCATACCTAGTTCAGTAGCAGATGGGCCAAGAGCATTAGCTGAAGAAGCCCGCAAAAATTGGATCTTCCTTTTCTTTTCTGCAATGGCAGCATCAACCTCAACTCTCTCTAGTTCTCTTGCAAGGTCCTCATCTTCTTTTCTCCTTCTCTCCATTTCAATGTCCTTATTTGAATCAGGTGGTGGGATCCTTGGTATTGTTACCAGTTTTCTTACTTGGTCACCCACCATCTTCTGCTTTCCTTTCTCATTTATAATAACATCAGGTCTGGTAATCCTATGCCCATCCTTATCTTTAGGCAAAGGGACATAGCTTTGCACTTGTCTAACCACAAGGCCCTCATTTTCAAATTCATGATCCTGCAGTAAGCATTCTTGCTCACTCCTCAAGGCATCAAGATCACCAAAAACATCATGTTGTAACGTTTTAGGAGCAGAAGAAAGAATCTTGTTTCTCTCCTTCATTTCATTTATTTTTCTCAGAAGATATTGCCTCTTTATCAAAGCATTTACCTTTTCAGCCTCTCTCTCCTCCTATAATCTTTTATGTATGGCATCCTACTCTACCAACTACAACCTTAGTGCATTCAAGTCATCAGGATATACCATAATGTCATCAGAACCAGATCACATATCCATATCAGGAAGATTTTGATATGGGAAGTGAACTTGCCTATGTCTCATGGGTTCTCTTCTAAATTGATCTTCATCAAGATCCAAGTCAACCTCTAAACCCACATCTCTGTTTTGTTCATTCTGACCTGCAGGCAATAGACCTTTGTCCTAAAATGCAGCTTCAGGGGTATCATAGAATCTCTCTTAAGAGTGACCACCATCTGATCTAGAAACTTTGTTTTGTGAACCACCCTCACTTGAGGATACATGTGGTCTTTTGGCTCTAGCATTTCTCTGTTATCTCATGGGAGCACTGGTAGGCTCACCATTCCTTCTAATCCAGCTCTTTTTTTCCTGTCTAGGAAATTGCTCTAGAGTGACCTCCTGATTCTTTCTAACATATGACCTAGTATTTCTTCTTTTATCCATGCTTCTTCAATATGTTGCACTAGTTCAAACCTTTGAGTCACCACCCACCTAGATGGGAAATCTTCAAAACACTCAGGAAAACAAGAACAAAATATAACCTTTCTCTTTAGATTCTCCCCAGTAGAATCACTGACTCTTAACAAATGCATATCTTTATAGTTGTCCCCAGTAGAGTCACCATTTTGTTGGTGACTCGGATGGGCCAAAACAAACTAGTCAAAAGATTTTGACTATTTCAATATAACAACAACTAGAGCTCCTTAATAGGTTTTCCTTATGTTCTCCCCAGCAGAGTCACCATTTTGTTGGTTGTGGATTATTCCCTTTGATCTTCAACTTGCAGATTTACACTTTGATGGATAATTTAAATAAAACTTTGACTCTATCACCACTCCAAAGTCCGTAAGGAAGAGGGCCAACTGACAAGGATCAAAGGATCCTTCTACTCTTTGAGCTTCAATGCTCAGGCGGGTGTACCCTTGACTCACTTCTTCAAAGGAGTCTCAAAATGATGTATACAATACTCAACACAAGTCTATAAAAGGTTTATCAAATGAATGTTTATGTTTGTGTGGTTGTTAACCATGAAACTTCAAGAGAAAAGACCAGTGCCTTATCCCAGGGCTAAGAGTCACCCAACTGTATACCTCAACTAAATACCTTAAGTCAAACATAATGGAACCCAGGGTAAGTGCTTTGCCTATTACCCCCTTCCCTCAAGCACAAGGACATCAAATTCTACACCTGGCTACAAACTCACTGAATTCACCTAAAAGGCTTTAATCCTAACTTTGTTAGAAACTCACAGATGAATTCAAAATACTCTTTATTTACCATACATTAACACACTTTGTGACATTAACATATATGAGCTTAGAGAGAAGCAAGAAGACATACACAAGATGCAAGATTGAGATTCAAGCATGTTTTCCTTAAGACAATCAGGGTCAGCACACAATTAGCATGACACAAAGCTGAGAAAAAGACACCAAATCAAACCTCTATCAGTGTATTATAGTCAAAAACTAGGGACCAAAAGCAACAAGATTTTGGAACCCTTTCAAAATCCAAAATTCTATAATTTATACCACTAGCTACATTGGGATCCTCAAGATCAGATGCAACAAGCTTCAGTCAGCTAGGGTTAGGGTCTCAACCACCCAACCTGCAGGAAACGGTCACAAAAGTTATTATAGGGGTGGGAAACATAGGAAACCAGAATTGATCCTCAATCATGAAAGTCTTCTCTGCAGGTACAGGGGATCATAAAATTGGGCTCAAAAGGACACCCTAAAACATGCCTTGAGAAGACCACCACCATGGTACAAGCTCTGCAAATGATCCAACCACACCCTGGACCACACTGTAAATAGAAAACCAGTCATTTCTCACCGAACAATGTCATTTCTGTAATAAAATCCATAAATTTGGTACTTTCTGGCACTGGAAGCTCTCAAAGAAATTTGAATTTGAATACCAATGGCCACTTCTATGGCACCTACAGAGAAACAACGGCCCACATTTAAACTTTCATCAACTTTATATCCCCGCAGTCTAATCAATCTCCCCTCATGGGCTTTACATCTTAACATTCATCTTCAGTGGCATAGTCACGTGGTTACCAACCTCACCACCATAGGGAACCGGGCTTCATGTTACGTTTGGTCGCATGATCACATGGCTGAAAGATAGCCCCTGCGATCATGCGACGACAGCTTCTTAACCATGCAATGTCGACCGCAAACCACCCATAGAAATCCTTAG
Organism: Chamaecyparis obtusa; assembly: GCA_027943335.1. NCBI lineage: Eukaryota > Viridiplantae > Streptophyta > Pinopsida > Cupressales > Cupressaceae > Chamaecyparis > Chamaecyparis obtusa. The sequence continues at coordinate 111,269 of BSBK01005816.1, forward strand.
CCCCACCACCAATCACCGACCAATCAAAATCGGGCACACCGGCAAGACCCGCATAGTGGACCCGTCCTAACTCCGCAACCGCGATGCCTGGCAGTTAGTCGCATGATTGCATAACCCAAAAATGGGTTATACAAACATGCGACAACCTGTGAACACTATGTCTCAGCCCTGCTAACAATTGCCAGGCCTTAGACCTGGGCCCACCTACCACGTGTCACACCACCATTCGCCTGGTCACCACAAACATGGACCCCACATATCATAAGCCTTTGAAATGAACGGCTAGCGTAAGATCTCAAGGCTCTGACAAATCACATGAGAACTTACGCTGACCATTAGATCTATCCTTGTCACAGACCCCTCTGACAACGGCCCCACCTCTGAGCACATCCACGTCAACCAATAGGAACACAACAACTAAGCATCACCTGGCATACGGTCCCACTCGCACAACAGGGAACCTGACAAAATGGAATAAAATCTGACGGATGGTGCATGATCAAAAAGGCTTGGAATATTCCTTGCGATCATACGCTGACCGTTAGATTAAAGCTTTCAACACAGGCCCCCCTGACATAAACCAAGTCATCACCACGTGGATGAATGAAAACCCACCAACTCAGATCACCGTGGCACATAAGAACTACCTGGCAAGCTGGACCCACCGTACAAAATGCATACCTCCATGAAAAAAGCCAATGGGCCCACCTCAAAAGCCTTAGACCACCATGGACATGTGGCAAGCAATCGCATGATTGCATAGCCAAAAATTGGGCTATGCGACCATGAGATAGCCAATCACAAGCTGCCACATCATCACCTTTGGGACCACTACCAAAGAAGCTTTACCCTTTCAGAGGATCAGATGGTTGTCGTGAAAGTGGAAGAAATAAACCTCGTGCATCTTCACCATGTGAACTTGTGGCAACCATCGATCTTGTCTGAACTTTAACCGCACAGGAAACATAAGAAGAGACAAACCGCCAAGCACTCAGCGACTACGCGACTAACTGTTCACAATTTAATGAGATGTTAGTAGATAACCACCAATCTTTTAGAGATCATGTGGCTAATAGTCACCAAGTTTCTGGATGTTAGATGTAACCGCCTGAAGACTTGGAGAATCAGTGACAAGAAACATTGAAGGACTGGGCTCCACCAGACTTCGCACCTGCGCAGTTAGGACCAAGGTCAAAAACACACAAAGTTTTCGACACAAAGAAAGACTGAAAACACACAGAGTTTTCGATGCCAAATGATAAGCACACAAAATAGGAAACACAAGGTCAAAAACAACACAAAGGTCGAAAACATCATGGATTTTTTAAAACACTGTGGGTTTTCGACACTGTGGCAATTTTAAAAATATTTCTAGTAGGCTTTAAACTTTGGATAACTTTCTGGATCTTGTGAATTAGGAGACACAACCTAGGCTAAAGCAAGGTGACACATAAAGAGCACAGGGTAGGACATAAACCAAGAAACATTTGCAGGGAAGAGGCCATTTTCAAAGGATTTTGCCATGACAGAAAAATGGCCTAACAGGGTTTAAGGCTTTTGGGGTTTTTTGCCAACGGTCACATTTTTGAATTGAAAGGCTTGCAAACCAGAGAGCTAAAAGATTTGCAGAGACCAGAAGGGGAGATGGAAACCATGAAAACTTCTCAGAGGTTCCAACATGGCTAACAAAAAACTAGACCTCCCAGCCTATGGCCAAATTTGTATGGGACTGGGAAATTTGGGTAACAAGAACACCATCATAAGAAGTTAAAGATAACGAAGTGGATTTAGGAGTCTTTCTCGGCACCATAGATTGAAAATCTTGGACTCTCTTTATTCTTTTCTCCTTGAGCCAATCCTTAGTTCTCCTTATCACATTGAATGTCCTCATCTCTAGGTCATCTCTCTCAATTTCTATCCAATTCACCTTAAAAAGAGGTTGATTATTTATCTCTTCAAATTTTGGATCAACCACCTCTTCATCATCAATCAAATATTCTAGAAAATTACAACATCTATTCAATTTTTCATATATGTCACAAATGGCATACTAGATCTAGTGACATATATTCAAAAATTGTAGATAGAATTAGTTCTTTAAATATGATCAAGTATGTTGAAAAATTGAATTTTACTTCTTTAAAACTTGATCATATTTAAAGAAGTAATTCTATCTACAAATTTTGATATGCTTTATTTTCTAGATCTAGCCTTTGATACATGACAACATGCTCTAACTTTCATTTTATTTTAATGGTAATTTGTAAATAGGGGTTTGGCAGAGGAAAACCCCCTTTCAACCTTCTTCCCTATTTTTTTGTGTGCTTGAATAGATTATGGAGCCATGAATTCAAATCTAAACAATATAGGAATAGTTGTTGATGCCATGAAAGTTTCATCTGAAAGTGTGAGGAATAGATCGATTTTCAATGTACTCCTAGGTATAGATCATTTTTTCCCTATCCTTTCTATGTAAAATAATGTAACATAAATAAATAGGAGAAACACTATTATACATATTAATCCCATTATTTACCTTTCTTAGTTGAATTAGTTTGGAAAATAGCTATATAATAAGTAGAATAATTTTGTATATATGAATAACAACTTTGTAGGTGGAGGTAAGGTTAGTTTGACAATCATAAGATGAAAAATAAAGAGAAGGAACAATAACATTATTAGAAACCACAACTTTTTCCTCATAAGATTTTCATGTATCACTTATAGAAATAGTATTAAAAGCCTTAAAACTAGTAGGATTTGAAAAATAAATTATGGGATTCAAAGGAGGCTAAAGCAGGGGAGAATGGATCTAAAGGATTGGAATCACTTGAAGCATTTGGGAATAACATAAGATGTTCAGTGAGAAAATAGTCCACAAAGAGGAGATATTTTTGAGAGGGCAATGAGAAGAGTTGGAGGTAAATTTTTTAGTGGAAAAATAACTTCTAGAACAAAAATCAATGCCCTCATAATCAAGAAAATGGATCTATATATTTGAGAATACAAGAAAAGAAGGCATGGTAAAAATTATTAGTAGTTGAACCAAATGTAAGGGTATATAAATTAGTCTTCCCTAAATAGTGTTGACATTGATTCAATCCATTACGGCTAAATAATATAGATTATATATGGATAAATAAAGAGGGAGTGATAATTGAACAAATAGGTATTAGTCTAAATATTAACATTCATTTAATCAAAATAATCAAAACCAAAAATAAATTTGTAAACCCCTAACACATGGTTGAATCTCTGTCTTACTATCCACCATAGGGAGCCAACATGTGGATATTCAATTTTTCATATATGTCACAAATGGCCTTTAGAGACAAAACCTACCAGCTAATCCCAATTTGGAGAAATAAACCTCATTTCCTATCACCGCTTGGCCCAAAACCACCATGGGGGAGGTAGAAAAAAAAGGAAAGGGAACCACCTTGTTGGAGAAAGCCCTATCCTAACAAGAGGCTAAAAAAAATTATTGAGTGAGTTAGCATAGGTTCTTTGATGGGAGTCAAGAGATATAGGGGTAATAATACTACTGGTAGCACCCTTTCTAAGATTATATTGGAAAATCAAATTTTTATTAGAATTGGCCAAAACATTAGTCAATTCATAGGAGGATAATTGGAAGAATTCCCCAAGGTAGTTAAAATACATGATAACCTAATATATATAGCTATTTCATGGCATGTAGAAGCACTTCCCTAATATAAAAATTGATGACAAAGATCATTTCCACTACCTGATTGGCTATAGGGGAATATTCCATAAGAAAGGAGCATTTTAAAAATATATAGTGGAAGCACTAAGTAGGAAACATTTCAAGAAAATCTTTTTTATATTTTTATTTGGCTAATTTTTTTATAGGGTTTCAAAAATGGAAAAATAAAGTGGTTTCTTAGTAGAAAATAAAGAGGATTGTGTTTAAAGTGTAGCATTGTAATTTGCATCCCTATGTAATTTCTTTCTCACCTAGGCATTATTTTAGCATGTATGACCTCACACACCTGGTCTTGTTATTCTAACTCAATTATGACTAAAATTTTGGCTTTGTCAAAATATTTTTGACCCTAGGTCTATCTTTGGGCTTGCATTGGATGGAGTAAGCCACCTTGTGTGATGTAATCCCTTTAATTTATCCTCAAATTTAAATCACATAGTTGTTACCTTGTGGGAGTGATAAATATAATCCTACATTGGCTTGCTCCTAAATTCACACCCCAAAAATTCTAGAGATAGGTATAAAATAAAATTTAACCCCCAATTTATATATACAAAAGAATCAATCAAGAACTCATGCATTTAAGCATGAAACATTCATGTATTTAAGAATCAAGAATTAAAGTCATTAGATTCTTTAGTTTAATAATTATTGCAAGCTTCATCATCCTTCATGGAAGTATGCGTACATGATTTTCCTTTTCAAGTATTGTAGAGTCATGTTATTACATCAACACTCGTGATAAAATTCAATGAGTATTGCATTAACAAGATACATGAAATTTTAATTCTCACATTTAGCATCTTCTACATATCAACACACTTTCGAATATATTTTAATTCCATGATTAATTCCAAAGTCAAGGCTTGACCTAGGAAAAAACCTTTTAACTTAAGAGGTTTTTCTCTTTTTTCTATGTGAAATAATAGGTGGTAGAAGCATAAGACTAGGTAAAGAATGATCAACAAGTGAGCTGCAAACTTTTTGTCATCTAATCTAAAATAATTGAGATCAACTTGCCCCATGTGAGTAATTCCTATGAATTGGTCTCCTGATACAAATAAAACCCCCTAATTTTTCCCACAATTTGGATAATAGGTTAGCATCATTTGTACTTCCTTCAGTGTCTATCAAAATATGTGTAATCATTTTATATTTTAACATACATGATGAAAGTCATCATTTCATCATATTATTTATAAGATTGTGTATTGATCTTGCACAAGCACATAGTTAGTTTCAAATCATCATGAAAGACCACTAAATTCACCTTGTTCTTAAATATCTTGAGCCATGTAGATCACTCACCATCCAATATAAATGGAAAATAGGCCTAAGATTCCTACATTGCATGCATAGGCTAGCAAACTCTATTTTTGCACCTTGGACAAAGGTTAAGGGTGATTTCCATTGGAAGTAGTTTTAGTTATTGACTTAGAATTTGGAAGTGTCTAAATAATTGATAATCATGTGATAAGATACTAATAATTTCAAACAAATTTTTTATTTTTTTCTATTTTCTCACTTGGGAATATATTTAAATTAGAACAATAAAAATAATATGTAGTATAAAAAATGCAAGGTTTTGATATATGGTTAGTTAGAGAGTAAATAATTAATTTTAAGTTGATGTGTTATAATAAATAGTGAGCCAATTAATTTTTTTGTTATATCGCTCAACTAGGACTTTAAATTAAAATTTGAGAAATGATCTGCATGTTGAAAAACATATAAAGTTTTCAAATAAGTTGGGAGAGAAAGTAAATAGTTAATATTCACATGATGGATTGCTAAAGTAGTACATATAATCTTGTTTTCTTATTGATTTCTTTCTTGGATAGGGCTTTAAATTATAATTGGATAAAATTGAATATTTTTTGTTTAAAAAATGTCATTTTAAACTTGATTTTTTTGTAGATAAGAAATGTCATTAATATTGTCACTAATTCAAACAATATTTCATGAAAAATTGAGACAATAGAGAACATTCTGTTATCCATGACAAGAATGAAAGTTATTACATGGAATGTTAGGGGATTGAATGCCCCTAGAATAAATGATGCCTTATCAAGTCTTAACTAGACTCTTATAGTGAGGACTTGGTCTTACAACAGAAGACTAAATGTTAATAAGGAGAAAGCTCCCAACCATTTCAAGTAGAATAAATGGAAATTTATTGTCTCTTTATTATTGGAAGCCTCAGGATGTTTGAATATCATGTGGAAACGGAGCAATATTCAAGTGAATAGAATTAAAGCTAAAGGTAATTTTATACAGGTTCAAGTTTCTATCATAAACTGTTAATTCTACTTTCTACATGTTTATGTAGGAAAGAAACTCAATATTCCCTTTCACAATGTATAAAAAATTATCTTGGTGAACCTTCCATTATTGGAAGGGTAATTAATGTAATTTTATCCATAAATGACAAATCTAAAGGGATTATCCTTCCATTAAAAATAATGCAATATTTTAATAATTTTATATTAAATAACAATCATAAGGATTGACATCCTTGAAAGGGAAATGTGACATGGGAAAACAAGAGGAAAAAATTCATGCATATTGCTTAATGGTTGGATAGATTCTTCTCTAACCAAATTTTCATATCTCAATTTAGTTCATGTTCATCTCAAATATTGACCCTCACTAGGTTTGATCACTTTTCTCTTTAGTTGGAGTTTTCCATTTCTCTCTTATAGTATAAACCAAAATCCTATTTTATTTTTAAACAAATATGGGTTGGGGAGCCTTCCTTTGTTACCCTTCTTCTAAATTGGTGGAAAAACACACCTCTTGTTGAACACTCTAGGATGTTTTAGTTGTGTAAGAAGTTACAATTTTTAAAATTAAAGATTAGAGAATGAAATAAACAAGATTTGAAAAAAAAAATTGCAGCCAAAGAAGTCATGAACACCTTTTCAATCAGGCGTGTATTTAGTGAAGCAAGGGTATGAAATTTTAAAGAAACAAGATCTACCCCACAAATTTTTTTTTTCTCATTGTATTGGACAAATATAGGCCTTACAATGGCAAGAACATTTTCTTGGCCAGCTCAAAGAAAAAGAATTATTACTAGGGAAAAATTAGCATCTTTGGGTATTACACAAGTTTTTGATTGAGTTTCATGCGACAAGGAGATTGACAAAAATATTTACTTGTAAAATTTGAATTTTCATATGACTTTTGGTCATGGATTTCTAGAATGTTAAATTGGCCACATCCCCTTCATTCTAAGTTATAAATGGTGTTTGATACTTGGCCTAATCTGTACTCAAATAATTTATTTCATCTATTTTGGAGGTATTTTATCCAATTCTGATATGGAGCATGTTGTGGAAGATAAGATTCTTTAGTGGTGAAAATTTGAGAGTTGAACAAGTTCATTCGAACATTGAAAATTTAATTTTAGAAGTGGTGTAGGCTTATACTATCAAACATAAAAGGTTGAACTCTTTCTTTACTTATTGGGAAATTTATGTTCTTGAGGCTTGGAAAGGAATTATAGTACCTTTCAAAGGTAGCCTCCTAAAAAATATTGGCAATAAAGTAAACAAAAAAGACATAAAATGGGAACCTCCAAAAATTAATTATTACAAGATAAACTTTGACGTAGTAGTAAAGGGTAATCTAAGAGTATCTAGGATTGGATGTTTTTGAAAAGATCGTAAGTGATCAATCATGGTAATTTGGGAAACAAGTATTAGTAATGGGACCAATAATACAACAAAAGCCAGGGCTTCAAATAGCTACGAAGCTTGTCTTAAAAAAATGATCATAGAGGGAGATTCAATGAATATTATATCTACCCTAGAAAATGAAGTTTCAAACTAGAATATCATGTACATATTCTTCAAGAGGTTTGGATTCTAATAGAGCAACCTCAAGCTTAAATCACATAATTCACTATTAGAGAGGCCAATACATTAGTGATCAATTTTTTTTTATTGGATGAAGGATAAATCATATTTAGTAAGGATGAGTTGTTTTTGGAAGAAAAGTTCACAAAAATAATGGTACATGATGCACCACTAAATAAATAATTAAATTTTATTGAGTTCATATATTTCTTGTAGATTTTTTAGAAGTTGGTGTCATTACTTAGTGTTGTTATTCATTTTCTAGAAAGAACACATTCAGAACTTGAGAAGTCAATAGTGAAAGGATGAGGTTAGGCCTACATTAGAATAATATGAGGTTAGGCTAATGAGGATCTGAACTGCATCTTCAAATGGAACTATTTTTAGACTGATTGAATCACCATTTTTTTTTATTGAAGAAGAGGATGAAGTGTGGGAAAAGCATCAAGGCTACTTTGTAGGTCACTAGTGTAAAGACAGTGCTGATAAAAAGAAAAAGATCTCTCAATTTAGGTGGTGGTAGTCTTGGCCTAAGATATTTATTGTTCTTGGTATAATTACAAATGGTGTATTAAAACATTCTTTCTAAGGTGGCATAATGGCTCAAGAAATTACCACCCCTTTCTTCACCAAAAATATATGGATTTGGGAACAATACTCATTTTCTAATAGTAATTATTTGTTGACATCTTCAAAAGGAGGTCGTTCTTTGACAAGTGAGACTCACACTAAGTTGGGGAGTTGACAAACTATTGAACTACTAAATGATTGATAAAGGGGGTATAAAGGTTCAAAGTACCTATGAATTATTGACTAGAGTGGTATCACTTCTATATGACTAATAACTTAGATGTGAAACCTAATGAAGGGTTGAGTTATTGGGTGGTTCAAGAACTGGCATATTTTTTTTCAGTTGGTTTAGAAGTTAAACAAATGAAAAGCTAAGGAAGATTCAGGTGATCAGGTGGTTCATGAACAAAGGAACAGGTCGACTCAGTTTAGAAGACAAAAAAAAGATCAACTATCATTGGGTATTTTTTGATATGCTAAACCTCTCTGACTGCATATGTGGTTTTCTAGTCAAATTGTAGGGCTCTCTTTTCTATGCTTAATTTTTTTGAAGTGGGCTACCATATATTTGTAGCCTCCATGCCTTATGGTTTTTGATCTAACGGTCCAGTGTATTTTCTCACACTATAATCTTTCATCTTATCTTTAATATATTTAGGTTTCTCACCTTTTACTCAAAAAAATTGCTGAAATATTTTAATTGCTCATCCGTGTTTTTTTAAAGATACATTTTACAATCTAGACACTATTCTATACATTTCATCATTTGATTTTTATTATTTTTTAAATAATAAGTCATGTGCACTTTAGAATTTAATAAAAAATATATATTTATAAGATCTTCATACAAAAATAAGGCATTAACTACATGATGTGAGTTAATTTTATATTAATGTAATGTATTAAATACTTTTAATACACTAACATTTTAGGAGTACCCCGAAAACTATGTTATACTTTTGTGATAAAATTAGGAGCAATTTGTGTCCTCCCCTTATTTCAGCCTCTTATGTTTTTTCATTTCAATAAAATAATAATAGTTTTGAGAACATTATTCTCGCAGCTACTACTCTATTTCTTGTCATATCTTAAAAATTTGAGCATAACTATATCTTAAAATTTCATTCTAAAAAAATTATTTTATTTATTTCAAGAAAAAATGTGTTACTTCTTATGCCCTTTTGGTCCCCCATTTCTATTCACATATCCTTCATTTTGTAACTATTTTTGAAATGTTATACCTTATATTTGACCTAAATTTTATGAAGATACAATATTTTTAATTATTTCAACCAAAATATTTATAATTGCATAAGCCTATAATAGTGATTTTATGTTTATGTTCTCTCATCTCGAGAGAGTATTTCAATAGTTAATTTCAATGGTTGTAGTTGTTGATGTTTTCTATTACATTGGTTTAAATTTTTTCTTTCAAAAGTGTTGAACAATTCTTCCTCTATGAGGATTTCTTATATATTTGTAAGACCATTTCACATAGAATTTGAAGAGAAGACAATTTAGAACTATGTTAGGTGTGAAACATCTTCCCACTCCTCCATTGAATTATCTCGAGGTCAAAAAAGTTGAAACTTATGTTAGCTATTTTACATACATATCTAAAAATAATTAAGAAAAATCAATTTAACAACATGACATCTATTATATTTCTCTCTATTATAATTAGTTGATTTCATCCTTCATACTTACAAAATCTCATTTAAAACTGTCAATTTAGCTATTAAAAAGATAATTAAAATCTCATTATTAAAAAGATAATTTAAATTATCTAATTAATAATGTGTATATTTATTGACTACTGAGTATCTTTTAGATAATAAAAATTCTTTATTAATATTAATTACTGATCAATTCACTCCACCCTGTTTAAAGAACATTTTATTTCTTTAGAAAACAAAAATTGATTATTTTTATTAATTAGAATCTATCTTTCACCATTAAATTATCATTAATCTAGATTATTTAGATTTTCCCTCAACATCCCATTCTAATTTCAAAATAAATCGAATAAGTTAAGTCTACCCAATGATATTACATAATCTCAAAAGAGGTTGAGTCTTGACAAGCATTGTTTTCTATAATTCAAAAAAAATGAATGCATAATTAACATAAGAAATCCAATAATAGATTGGATATCGACCGCACAAAGTGAGGAAGTATGACCCTTCCCACCAATGGCTCCTCTTTGTTTCAATATATATACCACTTAATCATTGCCAGTAAAGCGCCCATTACAGTTCATATTAAGTTACTCTCTGATATACTTTGAAGTGCCCGCATAAACAACAATTGAAGATGCAAATCTACATCAAAAACCTGGAGCACAACGGCATACCCATGGTCGTGGAGGGCTCAGAGACTGTTGCAAATCTGAAAAGAAAGATTTATGGTTTAGAAAAAATTCCACCAGATTGGCAAGAACTCACTCTTGAGCCAAAAGTTTCATATTTCCCTGAAATCAAAATGGAAGACACCAAAAGTATATCCTATTACAACATTGAGGAGGAGCAGATAATATCTCTTGATATTTGTTTGCATCACTTCAATGAAGAAACTCCTATAAAAGTACACATCCGTAGACCAGGTCATCCACACGGGCGTGTAGACATGATAAATTTATACGTGGAGAGTTGGTGGACAATTCGATTTGTGAAGGTCATTCTCCGATACTTCTATGTGATGGATGAGTTCCAAACGTTAGAATTTGAGAAGAAGGTGTTGGATAATGAGATGACTATTGCCGACTGCAACATTCAAAATGAAGATCAATTGGAAATTGTCACTGTGAGCAACGACCAGTCATAACTACTAGTTTTTACTGGTTCAGTTGATTCTTTTCCACTTTCCAAATTCTCCTATCTGGATAAGAAAAATCTAAGTTAAATAACATATTACTAAAATTAGCATATGAAGCGAACTTGTTTTTGGGTAAAAATAAATTTGTAATAATTTAAGTTTTGTTACTTTTATAATTAAACAATTATATTATTGTAAGTGAATTTAATAACTCTACTGCGCACATCTTTAGCCCATTGTTTGCCATTATTTCAATAGCACGTGTATATTTTTTATCTTTCAAAAACTATAATACATCCCATATTGTATATGTAAGAGAAGAGCTTAAAAAAATCTAATTAAGAAAAAAATACTATTTTTTCTAATTAGCACATTCAAATAATATATTGTATATTGAGAAATTGAGTTTGACTCTTGACTAGATTATCTTGTATAACTTAAATGATGTAACATTGTTCAAAATGATAATGTGGTGGGATCATTCACCATTCACTATACATTATTCTTTCTATAAAGAAAAACTATTTTTTAATGATATTAAGCCTTGTGTTCAAACACAAGTTTTGAAGGCTAGAACCTTACATTTGTAGGACATTAAAACAATATAGCCTTTCCTTTAACTATTAGAGGAAAATACAACTTTGGTTCTATATGACAATCTCATTTAGGCATCAAAATATGAGACTTATTTTGAAAATTTGTTGTCCCTTTTTTAGTAAGCATTATATGTTGGTGTCTAATCACAACCACTCCCATTTACTATGATGTCATAGACTTCCTTCTGCAACAATCTTGTTGTCCCCTCCTCTTCATTGTAGATACACTAAATATACCATATTTAATGTTTTTTGTTTTTGTTTCTCTCCCTAGTCTTGCTGGGCATAAGATGAGTAATAAGTTTGTAATAAATATATGATAAAAAATTTGGAAGAGGAGTCTTGATGTTCCATATTTTGGTGCAATGAAAGGTTAATAGTTTAAAAAGGGTAGTATTTCTAATGTAAGTGTGAAGAAATGGATAGAAACTAGTCTTGTTATAGACACATTCAATTAGTACCAATAATATGGGGATAGTTGTTTTGTTTACATTTGTGAAATTAAATAGAGCAAAGCCTCTGTGATTTCTATTAGCCTTTTTTTTAAAAATATAAGTCAATGTATTGTTGTCTTTGTATTTCTATTTCTACTACTTTTGATCTTTTTTTTAGTTTTTATTCTCCTTTACCTATCTATCACACTGTATGAAAGTTGCAAATCAGTGGTGTTGTAGATTTTCAAAATCTTTCAGGAACTTCAAATGTTCTTTCTAGCAAGTTATCTGCAATCAACAATGGCACATTGAAGCACAAGTTTGGCAAACCCACAAATTCCTCAGTTTAATGGAAAAATAATTATTATCCACCAATCATGATGAAGGTACAATTTTGTTCTCATGACATATGGGATCTTGTTCATAATTTGTATCCAGAACTAGTTGATGGAGCAGTATAAACACATTGTATGTATCTAGTAAATATTTATTGAAGTATAATAGAAAAGATAAACAAAGTATTCTTTTATATCTTCCAAAGATAGCATCAAATCATTTTTCTAGGATTGCAACAACAATAATGTCAAAATAAGCATTGAATACTCTTCAAACTTCCTATCAAGGAATGCCAAAGCTAGAAACAACTAAGATACTGTAAAAACTAAGAAGGGAATTTGAGACCATTTACATGAAGGAATCAAATACATGGACTCATTGATGCAAAAAGAACACAGTTTATTGCCTACAACTTTGATTCATTTAACATAAAACAAACATGGAGACTAACATATGTAGAGACTCTCTTCTCTTCACACAAAACTTAGAATTGCAATGAAGAAAATCAATAAATCATTCAGAGTAACTCACAAACTAGAATTACATTACATGACCTAATATTGGCCTCTTTCTCTTTCTAACAATGCTCACATTCACTTAGCCTTTCTCTACACAACCCCGCACCCCATTAACCTCTTTGGACAAATCTCTTAGGCTCCCCCTTCTATGTGGTAGTTGCATTCTTTTATTTTCCCCTTTGATTGAGCACTGCATTCTCAATCATTACACAAACCTTGGATTCCAATTTATTTATGTTTCCCCTCCTCTCTTGGTGCGTAACTATTTAAATATACTTGCTTATTTTATTTCACAAGAAAAAACTCCTGTTGGATTTCCTCAAAGAAACCCCTTTCTCTTCAATGTACTATTGTTAAAAATTGCTACACAACCTCCAAAAATCTCATTAGAATATAATGTCTTAGGAATTGGCTACTACTTGTTTTGGTTGACATTTTTCCAAGACTATTTGGTGATCTATTTTGGTAAAGAACTATAATCTTTAGTCTCCAAATAATCACATCTCTTAGAGGCATTCTATCAAACATTCCACATGCCATTTTTGTGATTCCATATCCTGTATATAAATAATTGTAATTACAAAATTTGATAAATTTCTTTGGTCCCAAAGATTCCATCCAGACACAAACAAAAAAATAGGATGTTCGCAACACTTGAGAACTATTTCTACACCAACCAAATGCATTTTTTGAAATCATCACATCTAGGTATTATATAGTAACTATCAATTAGATTCTTTATATATGTGAACAATCTTTAACTATATTATTTATTTCAATAAAATAAATAAGAGAAATATCTTATTGAATCTGATGAAGCTAGAATGGTGCTCTAGAATTGACAATCTTTACAATTTAGAGAGGTACCAATAGAAACCAAAATAAGAAACTAAACTAAAAAAATTAGAAATATTTTTGGTTGATGTTGATTGCTGAGTCACTATGGATCCTCTTCCATTAGGCATATTGAGTAGGAAACATTTTGTAAGTAGAACCCACAAAAATAGATTTAGGTAGTTGAACTACCCTTTTAGTTTGTAAACAACCTACTTTGAGCCTCATTGTTGATTAAGACTAAGATAGCTTCTTCCTCCACCTCTTCAAACACTTAGCTAGGAAAATTTTAGTCCTCCTCAACCAAGTGTGCCCTCTTTACTTATTTACTCTCCTAGACTCTTGTGCACTATAGACCTTTCTCCTCCTCCAAAGATAACTTCTATTCCTCTTGTCAATTTTGGGATCCAATAAACCTCTTCCTTATGCCAATACAAGATAGTCCCATAAAAATCCACCTTCATATTCCCTTTGACTTCTATATGATCATATGTAATTTCTTTACTTTTCATAGCTATTTTAAAAAATACAAAAAAGTCAACAATTACCTCTACAAAAAAATCCTCCTTGTTGTCTTTTTCTATAAAATTTCCCTTTTCACCTCTTATTGCATCAAACAAATCTTCAATCTTCATGATCTCCTCTCCAATAAATGCATTATCTTAATTAGGCCCTTGGTTCATCTCTATTGTAACCTATAAATCCACATTCTCAACTTTATCTTTTCTCTCAATTAGTAAGGTATTTTATTTCTCATCACATTCTTTGTGGTCACTACTTGATTGACGATCTACCATGACCATGCTTTCTATTTTGTCTTCATTCTTCTTTTTAATTTTTCCATCTACGCTTGTTTGGGATGTTTGTATTAGACATATTGAGATGTTGTTGGTATTATTTTAATTGATGTCAAAATCTCCATACTGTTTGTTTGGTGGTATTAGTTGGTTATTGGTGGTATTGGTTGAATGTTTATGGTTGTCAATATGTTATTGGCATTGTATCAAGGTTTTGGTTATATTTACAAAATAATATTTGTACATGTTGTTTTGATGTATGGTATCAGGTGTACTTGTCTCTACAAATGGAATACATCTTGTGGTTCATCCATATGTTTTGGTGAGTGTAACTTTGGTTGATTTTTCTATCAGTACCTATTGATAGTTATGCTTATAATAGTATTTTAGGTGTTCTTGCTACCTTGACACTCTTTCAATTTATCAGACGGTTTTGGTATCTTGGTCTAGATAGGTTTCATCAGTTCATACCTATTGGTTACTTTACGTACTTTGTTGATCAAGTCATGGACTTGATTATGGTATTGGGTAAAAGCACAAAGCTGTGTCATGTTTCAGGACAACTTATCAGCACAGTTGAATTTGAGTATTTCTAACTAAAATTATTTTTTGTCAAACATATGGTCTAGCTAGATTCATTCTAGCTAAGTTAGATAAGTTATTCACCTTTTCCAATTGGAAATATCTATTAAATGCATGTTTTATAACAATTACTAAAGAAATAAAATTATTTCAAAAAAGCGACGTTTCAATAACTCTTACTATTTTTAATGATATTTTTTTACAAATATAAAAATACCCTTTTTTAGAGCACAGAGTCAAGATTATCATCATATAATTTTTATAGTATTTTAATTAGATCTAATATATTATAATTTCAAAATACTACAAGTAGGTATTTTAACATTCGAGAACAAGATGCTTCAAAAATAGAAAAAAATAGAAAAGCTTATCAAAAAAATTGAAAATTTATATTTAACACTAGAGGAGAGAGTTATCTTTAAGAATGTGTAATTTATTTTCTGAATGGTGTAGATTTGATAGGGGAAATTTGACGTGAGATGAAAACTGTCGATTTCAGGTATGTTCGACTTTGAGTAGTTATAACAGAGAAAATATACATTGAAAACTAATTTTTCTTCTTTTTTGCAGTAGCTATACATTTTATCTATGACACATTTTGAAATCAAAGGAAAATGAGATTATTTGCATATACTTTTTTGGTGTGGACAAGACCCGCGTATTTCAGCATTTTTTCAGCAAGGAAAAAATGGACTTAAAAAATTTAAAAACTATGTGAATTCTTGTTCAAAAAAAATTAAAAAAATTATAGCCATAAACTTCATCCACTTTTACACATTTCATTAGTTTACATCATCTCCAAATTTTAAACATAAATGCCATTTTTATGTCATTAAAGTTAAAATTTGTGTGTGTTGTTGACCTTTTCCTTTATAAAAGTGTGACACAGCTTTGTACTTTTACCCTATTCTGATATTTCCATAATCTTTTAGTAAATTTGATATGGGACATTTGTATCTTATGTGCGACCTATATTTAAGTCCTATAGAAACATGTTTAAAGAATTATTAAGTATGACCTAGTTTTAAGTTTTATGGTGGCATGTTAAATCTAATTGTAATATCTTTTCTATGTGATCAATATGTATTTTGGTTGGGCTGAAAAATTTGGCTACCTAAGAATATGTATATATAAATAGAGATATCTTTGGTATTATGTGTGTGAATGTGAAACTATATATGCAAGCTAGAAACAAAGATACGAAGGTAGAATAGTGTGAAGTTTAGTTGAGTGGATAGTTGGTAGTGGTGTGTAAGAAGAAGAAAGTCAAGTGAAGGATTGTAGTGATATAGAGAGAAGGTCATACATAATGTTTTGTAGAGGTGTGGTTTATATTGGAAAAAGGTATGTATTGGATATTTGTAGTTGGTCATTAGTGTACAAACAACAGGAAGTGTTTCATGCATAGTAAGATTCAATTTTATCAATTCTCTTTTTGTCAATCAAATATTTTTTAATACGGATTTTGTATAAGGGTAGTTATCCTGATCTCTAGTGATCCCTTGTAAAAATCACCTTAACTAGTGTAACCTTCACTAGCGTTCATTTCATGAGAATTATCTTCTCTAGATGGTTTTTTCCAGATTTGGTTTCTACATAAATTATAGTGTTTCAATTGTGTTGATGGTTTTGTGCATTCATGATTATATATGTTATAATCTTCTAATTAGTTTAAGATATTACTAGTTTAGTAATAGTTTAATAAAATGTTTGTGAATAATTGGTTCACTTTCCCTCACAGTTATTTAGCATTTTTAATAGATTATAGTATTTTTATGGTTATAGAGAATGCATAACTTATCAACCTTGCTCACAATTAGAGAATAATCTAGAAGATCTTTCACATAAGTGGGGTTTCATTAATGGGTTGGGGAATCATTGGGAGGGACTTTAGGGTCATTAGGATACTTTTGAGGCTATGGAACAGGGGATGGGGGATTAGGGGCTTCGATAGAAGTGTTGATAGGGGAGTTTTTAGGTGTCCAATTTGACCTAGTGGACCAAGAAGATGTGGAGTCCTTAAACATAGTTACCATATTAATAATTAGAGATTTCATCTTGGCTTTATATAGAGGATTAACCCTAGTCAAGTTGGTGGGGGGAGAAACCAAAGAACACAGGCCGACCTTAAGGATTTCTGCAAGGATACTCAGATCCACAATGAAAGGGTTGTTATTGGGGCCAATCTACAGATTCTAGGAAAGATGGAAATTATAAAGGTGGAAAATTAAACCTTAATAGAGAGGGTAGGACCCATACTTTTTGAACTTTAAGGTCCAGACTATGAAAGACATGATAAAATCAAAAATATAAAGTTGAGTTTGACATTACGCCAAAAGTGATTTAACATAGGAAAAAGGTGAGAGTGAAACCATTTTAACCTAGATTCTAGGGTGATAAACTTGATCAACACCAACAACACATTGTTCCATTCTCTTCAGAACACTTCCCTTTTGAATCCATTTTTCATCGATAAGATATTTTCACCAAGGCCATGAAAACTCTTGAGATCCCTCTTAGACTTCCCATTAGAGTTTCTAGGGATGACCTAGCCTACTACAACTAGACCAGTAGTAGGTAATACTAAATCCATTGAGAGAACAAAGGGAACACCTCCAATATTAATCTTTGTATTGTCCCAAAGCTCCAAAAATTTCTCAAACAAATCAAGTTCGAAAGGTTTCATGCCTTTAATATAATTGTCTACATGCTTTTCTTGCAAAATGGGCCAAAGGATATTGGTATTCTTAAACTTGTCATAATTTTCTAGCTTAGTCTCAATAAGATCACCTCCCATGGTTTCATTAAGGAGAAACTTCATAGAGACAGGCACAAGGAGATTCAGACAACTAAATATAACAATGAGAAAAACTAGAGAAATAATGTTGAAAGATCTCAAACCCTCTTAAGTAATAATGATCTTTCATCATAATTAATGCATTTTAGGAAAAGTGTGACCTTTGCCAAGTGTGGCCATAACTTGCTCAATCCCTCCATGAACTTTTTGAGATAATTCTTTGACAATGAACCAAATTTGAATGGTATTTATAAATCTTCCCATGATAGAAAGTCTATCTACCACTCCATTGCCTTCACGGTAGGTGTGTTAGCATTTAATGGTATCCAATGTGGCCATTGGGCCTATGAATCTCATGATTAAGTCCTTATTTTCCCATCCAGGGTTAAAAGCCCTTGTAGGCATCATAATTACATTGAGGGCATCTCCCTCAATAATGACCTTTTTGAAACCATGATTAACCGCCATTTATATTCCATGGAAATTCATCACAAGCTAATCCATATGGGGTGTTTGGACACCCAAGTTAATTGTATAGGCAAGAAGAGTTCTTCCAACACTATCTCTAATGAGACCATCCCCACCACCCTCACCTAGGGTCCCAATAGAAGAGACAAAATTATTGTTTTATTTATAAATAAATATTCTACCTACTTATTTTGTGATTGAATAACTATTTTTAGAATATTGTATCTTATGTTTAATAAAAAATTATGAAGATACCACATTTTCTCTAATATTAACCTTTATTATTTATGATTATTCAACTATATAATTTTTCCTTTAAAATTGAGATGGTATTCCAGCACCTAATTTCCTATAAGTATATGTAAATATATACTATTTATTTGGTGGCATGCTTTTTCCTTAAAATAGTTACATTTTTCTTCATCTCTAACAAACTTACCTAAATGTAACTTTTAAATTTCCTAGATGATCTCTTGTGAAGTAAAATTCAACTAATGGAACTATGACAATGGTGACTAATTGTTCTTAGAATTTTTTATATATTCACTAGTCAAGCATTTCACATATATAGATGTTTAAGACAGGGTTGTTTATATTATATTCATTGCAAAATTTATTGCTATCACTCCTTTGAGCTAAATTTTATAATTATCTAAGCTTACAAAAACTAGTCATGTCAATTGCTTCACATAAACACCTAAATCTAATTCAAGGACATGTCAACTACTCAATTATATGTATGCTGCACTAACAACATGATTTCATTCTTGCATATTAATAAAAACTTATTTAAAATATAAATTTAAGTAATCTATTATATTTACTCTATATTTTTCTATGTAAATAAAAAATATTTAGTTTTACTTGTTTAATCATAACTAGTATCTTAAATTTTATTTGGGTTCCATTCACTCAAGTTATTGACAATCTTCAACAATCAAATAATCAATTGTAATTTAATACTTTTTATTAATTAAAGGTACTAAATTATTGTCCTACTATTTTTTATTAACACATCAGTATCTAGTCCACTCACAAACCACCGTAAGACTCTCCTAGATCCACCTACAAACCACCTTATACCACTATTAAATCAACCCTCAAACCCCCAACAAATCACCCTAAGCCTCTCCTAGATGCACCCACAAACAACCCTAACCCTCTCTTAGATCCACCTACAAACCATAGATATTGAGTAAGTCCACATAGAAAGAATCGACCTTTGAACTTTTATTGGCCAAATTTACTTTTTAACAATTAATTTAGGTTAACTTATAAATAGCTTATTCTTTATGAAATATATTTCTTAATTCTACTTTCAAGATTAATCTATATACTGAGATCACATAATTTGAGAGAAGGGATATGAAGCGTTATTTTGTATCCATCTTTAAAAAAAAGAAACTCCTACTCTTCCTCGTCCCTACTACTTCTTCTAATCACAGACAAATTTCTCACATCCTTGCCAATAAAATGCCCATTACATTCCATACAGGTTATGGTCCGATATGCTTTGAAGTGCCACCCAATATAACAATTGGCCTGCACTATGCAAATCTATATCAAAAATCTGGAGGGCATGGACATACCCGTAAACGTAGAGAATTCAGAAACGGTTGCATCTCTGAAAGCAAAAATTTATGATTTAGAAAGAATTCCACCAGATTGGCAAGAACTGATTCTTGCCCAAGTTTCTGATACGCCATCCACAGAAGAAGATGACTCAAATTTCCCCAAGTCTGTTCCATTTTTTGAAACGAAGCTGGAAGACACAAATACTCTTTCTTATTACGACATCGAGGAGGGGCAGATAATATCTCTGAATATTCGTTTGATTTCCTTAAATGAGGAAACTGCAATGAAAATATTTGTCCGTAAACTAGGTCGTCCTGACAAGCATAAAGATATGGTAACTTTATATGTGGAAAGTTGGTGGACAATTCGTCTCGTGAAGGCCATTCTGCGACAGTTTTGTGTGATGCGCGATGAAGTTCAAACGTTAGAATTTGATAATAAGGTGTTGGATAATGAGATGATGACTGTTGCTGACTGCAATATTCAAAACGGAGATCAATTGGAAATTGTAACTGTAAATAATTTCGATCAAAATTTGTTCTGGTTCAAGCGGTTCTTCTTCTGGGTCAGAGTATTCTCCGCTTCTCCTTCTTGGGCTTCGTTTTCTAAAATGAGACATTGATATTTGAGGATTCTTTGGCAGTTTTCAAAATCCTGAGTAAGATGTTTGACATTGATATAATAGCATATATCATGCTAACTGCAGTGTTCAAAATGCAGATCAATCTGAAGTTGTTGAAAATGGAGTTCAATTAGAATTTGTTCATTTAAGTTATAAGGTGGTTGAATAGTAGTTTCTCCCATTTCTCAATGGGAGAACTGGTTTGAAGGGTTGAATGACTTGCATTAGGATAAAATGGGTATTTTTAGAATTTATGTCTCTTCTGAGAGTTTGTTAATTACATGCACTATGTATATAAGTTTCTAGAAAATTTTAAGCGTCTGAGACCTCTATTTAGAAAGATAAAATTATAACGTTTTCTGTGTTTCTGATCTTGTGATCCGGTAGATGAATACATAATTATATATGCGACTTAAATTTGCTGTAAAAATTTCTCTGTGTTTTCATAATGTCTTCATACGTGTTGGCAATCATAACTAGCAGTTTCTTTTAGTTCGAGAGGTGATCCACCACTCTTTTCGCGTTTCGTTTTCTAATAACATAATATTATTTGTGTTTTCATGACCACTTTTCAAAATACAGAGCGAATCATACGACTCGTCTCTTTTTGACTCGATTAAGAGTATACAAAATTTTAAGGTACGCCATTTTTTCTTTGAAAATAGAATATGGGAAATAATATTAATCTCCTCGGAAGACTATCTTGACAGAAAAATACATTTCAAATTATACGTTAATAGTTTTGGGTAAAAAAGTTGAGGGCTGTAGTTTCATTTTTATTATTTTTAAACATAGAAACTCATACTATACTAGGAAAATGTTTTAACTATTACATCTTTAATGTTACATTAGCTATAATATATTTCATTCTAAGTATTATAGATAGAAGAACAAGAGCATTATGAGATCTTTTTGAAGAAAAAAAAATAGTTTTCTTAATGCTATTGTAGCAGTAGTTTAACTCTAGATTTAATAGTCATCATACAAGTTCTAAGATAAACCTAAATGATGTTGCCAATCCAAGAGTTTAAAATGGTTCAAAATACTAATGCTTCTGTGATTTCTTCTCACATGAGAAAAGGGACATTTTTTCAGAATGCGTTGTTTATTTTCAAACAATAAAATTTATACAAAACAGTTCCAATGATAATGGGCAACCATGGAATCATGAAGAGCAACCAAGGATCATCTATTATAAGACGAAGAACAACCATGGAAATTATGAACAGCAACCAGGATCATCTATTTTTTAAGTAAACATTAAATAATTCTAACACTTATATATGTGGGGTTGGTTGAAGTATAAGCTTTTGATTGTGAGGTGAATGTGGACCAACAAATTTCCAAAATGCAAGTTTCGTTATCTTGCACAAATTGTATTATCAAATGTAGATTTATTTTGTTTATATGAAGTTATTCATTCATATTTTGACATAGCACAATGGATACAATGCTTCAGAAAACATCTTAAAGTTTATTAAATGTTATGACTTTATATAAATTTATAAAAGGAATATTTTTTTTATATGATATTATGTTCTTAATTGTATAGTTAGTACAAAATTACAATCAATTAGTTTAAAATTACATTAACTATTTTATGTTATATACTCATTAATATAGTCTTATATAAGTATTTAAGTTTTCTTAAGTTGTATTCAATATACAAATATTGTATGTGTAAGAGGGAGAGGTTAGTAAATATAATTTTATTGCAAATTAGATTCTTTTTGAAGACTTCTAATAGTTTGACCCAATCAAATTTCTTATTTCTAATAATTTAAAAATATTTGTTATCATATTATTCTCTTAGTAAATTAGCTCATTTAAAGTGATACTTAAAGCATATCCTTAATACTTGAAGTTCAACAACTACAAAATTTTGTTTTCTTCTAGAGATCAAATTGGGGAGCACATTTCTCTATCAAATATGCAAAATTTTTCCTAAATTTCAAAGTTTATTTAAGTGCAAATGAATCTACCGCATTCCATAATTGTTGTCACTCAAAATAAAATTAAGTAAGCTACCATGAAATTAAAGTTCTCATTAAATTCAATATCAAGGCTACTAATAAAAAAATATTTTGAAAATTTATCTTGAGATATCTCTTACTCCTACCTTCCTCATGCATTTTAAATTTTTTGTGTCCTCTCCCTCAACAAGGTGTTGTATTCTATTGTTGATCTGCCTCAAATTGATTTGGTGGTTGATTTTTCATTTCCAAGTGGGTTTTTCTTATATCCTACTACTACCTTGGTGGTAGATAAGGTTGGGGCTACCTTTGTGGGGACTTCTAATCAAAATGCTTTGGCTTCATGTCAGTCTACCTCTCCTGTAAAGCTAGGTGTTGCTTCTTCCTATGGGTCCTCTAGCTCAAGTCAACATACCTTTTAGGAAAACTTGGTTAGGATAATCTTGCCTACTATTTTTGGTCTATAGGTTCTTGCTTCACGAAAAACAAAGGGTTCCATTAAGTTAACAGTACCCTATGTTGCTCCAGCTCTCATGAATTCTCTGAGTAATGGATTGTAGGATTGTGAGAAATAGTTTGCCAGGCATGGCTTCAAATATAATTGTTTTCACTTATATCCTTCTCTTCATGATCTACACTACTAATATTATAGGGATTGGTCTTGTATAATTTGGAGCTATACTGATCAATAAGAGATTTTTTCTTATTTTTTCTGATTATGAGATGACAAACAAATTATGCTTGATGGTGGGGCTTGGTGGCAGAAATCACACTACCTTTCTATGCATTCATGGGTTTACTCTTTCAACCATTTCAAATATTTAACTTCTCTTTTATCAACATGGGTAAGTTTTCCTTGTATTCCCCTTCAATTCTGGTGTTATGAATCTTATAAGAGGCTAGTACGTAATCAATCAGAAAGATTCTTGAAGGTACACCCTATGACTAAAGTCTTTAGTTACACTTCTTTTTCTTGCATTCTAGTTGAAGTGAATGTTTGAAAAGCTCAACCTAAAGAAGTCATTCCACACCTTATGATAGATATTGGATTCAGCTAGTACACTATGAGAGAATTCACTTTCAATAAAGACATTTTTTTTCTACTATACATTTTTCTTCTAAGTGCTCCTATAGTACTCAAAGATAGACATCATGAACTTTGTGTAAGAATGTTGTTCATGACTATCTAACTATTTTTCCTGATGCTACTTCTAAGGATGATGTCATTTTAGAGAATTCTAAATCAACCACTCTTGTTTCTTCTCCCCCTAGTTTTATTGAGCTATATGTGAATTTGGAATCATGTCTTGCTCAAATTTCTTTTTCCCCTATCTAACCTACTACCAATTTACTTGTAGGTGTCTTTTATTAGTCTAAATATTGATTTGATATTATAATAAATTGTGTTGGGTCTAATATTGTTTTAATAGTTAAGATTCCATTTGTTGATTATGTTTGTAAGGAAGCTATCTTAAACACTATTGTTTCTACTATTAATGATGTTGTCCGTAATACTACTAGCCCACCCTTCTTTGTGGTTTAGTGATGTTTAGATTATAATAATGGATCTACCTAGGCAATTCTTCAATATAAGATGAACCACCCCACTAACAAGTCTTCTTAGGCTAGGATATGAAATAAGTAGTCTCAAAGTTTTGATTCAAAATAAATGCAATTTTTTTCACTCCAACTTTGTTGTTTGAAAAGTTGTCATCTTTTTCTATGTTTGCACATGGTTCTATTCCTTTTTTTCTTTTGATAGTTTGTACAAGATTTGTAATTAGTTGGGGGCTTTCTCCTACTTATTTTAATAAAAAGTATTATTTTGACAATTTTTTTAAAAAGTGTTGACCTTGGACCAAGTTATATTAAGCATTTCAAATGATTTGGGAACCACCATAGTACTTTGATCCTTGGAGCTAGAAGAAAGCATGTAGGTAGAATTAGAATTCCATGCTTTATGATTGATAACTATAGCTATTTTTCTATGATTGGTTACAGGAGGCATCAAATTAAAAGCTATTTTTGTGGAATGTTTTGCATGAGTACAAACCATAGGGGGATATTAGATTTTATGTTCAAGAAGCATCATCCATATCAAGTATTCAATAAATATAGGTAATGAACTTGTTGAGAGCATCTCAATTGTCTAATTTTAATGTCAATAGTTTCTTTAAGTTCATCTCAACACAAATACAACATGAAGAATGGGCTAAATAGAATTATCCATGTTGGGTACACACCATGTACTTAAAAAAGAGGTAATTAAGTTTATTAAGTATTAGCATGAAGAAAGTAACCTAAATTAGAGATGCTAGGGAGTTCTCATCAACAATGACAAACTCACAAGTCTAAGGTTTGAATGCTAATTATAAGAACTAGACAAGATAAAAGGTACGACTAAGGATAACTTGAATGAGATTGGATTTATTAAAATATTTCAATTTTTGTAAATAAGGTTTTGTATAACATCTAAGAAAATCCCATGTGGAGAATAAGTCTTAGAGACACAATCTTTGAGCATGGTTTCACAAAGGATCCAATACAAAAAAACATCCTACTAAAGTAAAATTTTCTAATTAGACACATGCATTATTGAAATCAATAATCAAAAGAATGAGAAATACGAATGTTTGAAAGAATTTGCCTCATTAAACAATTTTGAAACAAGTTTCCAATGTTGCTTGACTAATGATACCATTATTTACAACCAATTAACCTTAAACTCTAATAATTCTAATAACGACAACTACATATGCATAAAAAAAATTAAAGACTTTTAGAAAAAGTGAAGGTCAATTAATTGAATAGCAATACGATATACCATAGTAAATACAAGAAAAACACAAGACAACTCCTTCAAAAAGCAAGATAACATAGACCCAATGTAAAACCACAAAACTCGAGTAGAGCCTCATCTTTCCTTACATCGTACGACACTTTCATCAAGAAAAATGTGGTTGAAAATTTCAAATCATACTCGTCATCGACCGTAGACAAACTAAAGTAACTCACGTTGTACGTTGTAAATCATAGTCGTCATCGACCATAGACAAACTAAAGTAACCCACGTTGTACGTTGTAATCATAGTCGTCATCATTATCTTGTTAATTCATGCATTTACCACAATCTCTTTTGTCGTAAATTAAACTAAAGTTTGCACTTGCTATTCTTTGGATTTGACTTGAACGTCTAAATGGAAACCCAAATGGCTGTCTCCATTGTCCCTACCGTGCCTAACGCTTCACAAAGTGATTCCTTTCCCAGAATTTCAAATCACATGCTCTGCTCCACTACACAATGTTTCAATTCCACGAGGAAAATGGTACCCACATTTCTAGAACAAACAATGATAATCCGATAGATCCTGAAATCATTGCTTTTAAATTATGGGCATTCGTTTCCCACAATGTAGCAATGGAATCCAATCCTATGGAATCCAATCCTAGACCTCTAGGATTTGCTGTATCATGGCTTACTATTATTCTTGTCACTTTTCCTCTCTGCATTTCAGTATGCTCGGCTCGTTCCTTACGACCCTTCGTTGGAACCCTAATTGAGAATGGAATAGAGCGAGAACAAGTTAAAATAGATGATAATAGGGAAATGAAGGATCCCCAGATGGTGTTTTCTTATCAGTTTCTTAAAGGACCGGTAGCGCCTTCTGGTCCTTCGCCTGTTGAGAATTATGTATCACCACCATAAGCATTTAGTGGATTCATTTTTGG
>BSBK01005816.1:142500-281547 GCA_027943335.1 Chamaecyparis obtusa
TAGGGCAGTGCAAATTGCCTATATAAGGAAGGCCCATAGTGTTGTCTTAGGCAGTTTGGGATAGTTCTGGGTAGTAGATCTGGGTATTGATTCGAAGCTTTATCCTACAAAATATTGTAAGGGAATGCCCATATGGCTTTGCATATTGTAATTCTAAAAATTTGTAATTCCACATTTGTAGAGATAATAAGAAGCCCATTTGCTGTTCTTACAAATTGTTGTTGTTTCTCTGTTTCTGTTAGGTGTTTGTGGTATTAAGGGGAGCACCCTTCATCAAAATCTTAGAAGACGTGTGAAATTATTGTGGTAATTTTATAAATACCCACTTGATGATGTGTTAACCTAATGATGAAGAAGTTGTCAAATTTGTTTTGAAGAGAAAAATACACAAAAAGGAGGGAATAGAGGGAAATAAAGCTCCCAAGCCTCAACCTTGTTATTTAAGCCTATTAATTAGCCATGTCCTTGACTTGTTCATTTATCAAACCTAAGTCTAATTGGTTTATTTGTATTTAAAGTAAGTTGATCATGCTAGGGGTGTTTTACTATTTTTGGGGTGGGTAGCCACTTTTTTGCACACCATCTTGGTGCACTTACCCCACAATGGAAAATTTCCCTTTTACTAGTAATCAACAGTTATGAATTTCAATATAAGCAACAATATAGATCAATTTAGTATAACAAGGAAGGTTAGCCATCAATGCATTAAAATTCAATTCCCTTAGAAAGTGGTAATAACACAATTAAAATCTTGCACTCAACATCTATTCAAAATTCACATTTTAAATAATGTTAATAGAAAGGTACATTATTTTCTACTAATTGACAAAGAACAAGTACAACAATTCACACATTGTAACTCAAATATACCATCACTTCATCATTTTTTCAAGAAATATCAACAATTTAGATCACTTAATCATAATTTCTAAGAAAATTGCTTCACTTTTAAGAAATATTCATTCTTAATATAATTTCAAATTTCTTACACAAATAGAAATACAAAATCATAAAACATAATTATATCTGTACTTAAAAAGACATGGTGATCTATTTAAATATCTCTAGTATACAATAAAAAACCTAACCATATATGAACTTTATACAAACATTCTAGTGGACATCACTAAGATTACACAACATAAGGCTTGGATGTGGCCACCTTTCTTTGGACAATCTCTCGTGTTGCATGAAGGCTCAAAAAAAGTCTTGTGTCCATATAAAAGCTCTTGCATTCCAAGGTACAATATATCAGTCTCATCTATATCCAAAGTCCATAAGCAATAATCTATGCCTTATTTAATGGCTTGATGGTATTTGGGTCAGTCATACATAAGGTGATATTCTCCATACGAGAGTATGTTCTTTATTCCTTTTTTATGTTTAAGATTTTTATCTCCAAGGATCAAGCACTAGACATAGGGATCCTTCATATCTCTCATCTTTTGATTAGCTGATCTTTAATCATGTGGTTGAATTTGAATGAGAGATCTTTTTTATTGAACGTAGGAGTTATGAGATTTTTAATCTACTAGTTTGCCATTTGCACGGTTCTACAAGTATTATGTGGTGAATTTATTTTTCGCGAGTAATAATATAGTGTGCTTTGTGGTTTCTTGTATACCAAGAGTGTTTGCTTTCCTCGTAGTAGAAAGTAGGGTTCTTCAATGTTCATGGCAATCAAAGGAAAAAGGTTAGTGGTTACCCACATTCGAATAACTTAAACAGGAGAAAATATTTACAGAAAACGACAATGATTTACAAACGACGAGAATGTGGTATATCAATATTTTCACTTTCTAAAGTATGCATAGTAAAGGAAACAAGAGTCGCCAGTTTTATCTCAATATTTTTTACTCTGGAAGCTGTTAGTATTCTGTCGACATAACTAACATTCATAGGATGTGCAGTATAATCATAGCTAGGAGGGATTGAAGTATGTGCGCTTCCTAAATTAGTAGGTTATCTCTTATGTGCTGATAAATTGGGTCACTACATAACAGTATTTATCATTTCTATAAGATTATAGGCTTTCCAAATTTGAATATAGATTATGTGTTGCAAACACTCAATCTCACAGGGTGAGAATTTTAGTCCCATGTGATAACATGTGAATTAAGTCCTGCAAAGCATGTTTCAACTTAGTAAGCTTGGTGCTGCGTGGGGTTGAAACTTGGTCCCCAACAGTAGTGTTTGCTCCCATTGACTGTTTAGGTATCCTGACGTGATAGTGCCCTGGAATATACCCCATGATGGGTATGTCATGTGATGTTTTGGGCATAATTTGAGATGTTTTAATATAACTTGCAGGTTTGCAAGGCGTTACTTTATCAACAAATAATAGAAAAAAGTCTTGATAAAATTCTCTAAAGGGAAGTACTATCATGTAAGCATAAGGTTGTGCATTAGCATTGAGGGAAGCACTAGCGAAACACTAAATTTGAGCGGGGATATAAAACACTACATGCCAGTGAGTTTTGAGTTGTGAATATGATATAATTTATTTTGAGGGGTTGTAATATAAAGATGCATTCAAATTGTGCAGGAATATAGTGTGATGCAAGAAGGTTTTTTCTTGGGAGCTAATGTCCTCTAATAAATGTAGACATTTTTTTATTTTTTCGATTTATTTTTACTCATGCACCAAAATAAAAGTTACTTATCTTGTAGACTCATCTATTGTCATTAATATTGTATGGTGTAACATCTCACCAAAGAAACTTTGATAAAAGGACCAAACACTCATATATATATATAGACACACACATAATCATCACTGATTAAAAAAAGTTAGTTAGAATTAATGTTGCATATGCAATATTTATGGTCTTGAATACGTTGATTCTATTATATAGTGCTTCAACTCCATCTTTCAAGAGTATATATTGGATCATCATGTATGGTTAGAGTTGCTAACTTTGATGGTAGTGTTGAGATCAAAGGGTAAAAGTACAATGTTGTGTCACACTTTTATAAAGGAAATGATGAATACATATACAATTTTTGAAATTGAATCACTAAAATGTGGAATATATGTTGAGAATTCTTAAATGATGCAAACTAATGAAATTATTAACTTTTAATGTGTTTTATGTTTGTAATTTGTGTGTGTATATATATATATATATATATATATATATATATATATATATATATATATATATATATATATATATATATATATATATATATATATATATATATATATATATATATAAATAAAATAAAAAACTAAAATGTAGTTGCTAATCAAATGTTGAAATTAGAGTTAAATCATTCGTTAACCTTTATATAGTATTTGTTTTCTTTTTCCTTTTTAATTATTTTTGTGTGTATAGATAACTTAAAATTTTGGTCTATGGATATATCTTTTCACTATATTTATAAATATATATATTTAAATATAAAATTAAAATTTTGGGTACTGAAATGTGTCTCTTTCTATTCGACACCATCTTTTGTCTTAACTATTTATCTAAAAAAGAAATAAATTATATTCTCTTGATATAGAATCTTTCCTGAACTACATATTTTTTTAAATAAATTTTACTATTTTCTCATGACAAGATAATGAATTGTATATTTTGATGTTGATGACTAATTTCAATTAAAATTAAATATAAAATGTAAAAAATAATTAAAATATTAAAAAGATATACTTTTAGAAAAGTTCACTTAGAGACTTGCAAAAGAGAATTTTTATATATTTAAAAAAATAATAAAATAAAAGTAGTAGGAGTTGCTGAAACATCACTTTTTTGAAATAATTTTAAGTTTTTAATATTTTGACCCAAAGTTGTCAAAAATATATATTTAGAAGACACTTCCAATCAAAAAAGTTGAGACGTGCATATATAACTCAATTAGAATGAATCTAGCTAGACCATATGTTTGACCAAAACTAATTTTTAGCTAGAAATACTGATATTCTATTGCGTTGATAAGTTGGCCTAAAGTGTGATACACCAAGTAGTACTTTCACCTGAAAATCTTATTCCTTCTAGAATAACTTGAACACTACATCTTTGTGCAAATATTTACTCACTCCTATAAGTTGGAAAAACTAAAATAAATGCTTCACACATTAGTCCTGAAATGCTTTTTCATCAATATCATTGATATAAAGTCAATCCTTAGATTCATAAAATGATATTAAATAATCCTCATAAAATGTTTAGGCATAATACACACATATATCCATATACACTTATATTCTTACTAATAATTTCAAATAGGATCCAATAATAACATTGGGTAATGACTGTAATATAAAGTTGTCATAACAATGGCTAGAGCGGGAGCGGGAGCAGGAGCATAAGTGGGAGCGAGCGTGCGAACAGCTAGAATTTTGAATTTAACGGTGGGCGGGAACTCTGGTTTGCAGGCTGCAGGAACATCAGGGATATCCTGTGTCATTTCCCTTGCAGATCAGGACTCCATAGACCCAGAGAATAAGGATGGGGTCCCACGTGAAAAGAAGGGATAACTTTAGTGGCAAATATTCACCAATTGGGGAATTTCACTCATCGGGGACCCAAAATTTGGCAAAAAAAATTAGACTTTCGGGGTGGCCATGTCGCCCGCACTTTATAAAAATTAGGTCCCATGCATAGGCAAATCACCAATAGTGACATGGAATTTTTTTTATTTCAGCAATGACTTCGCCAATCGAATTAATTTTTCCACACAATAAATTGAATATTTTCGCCTACAATTTCCTAAGCTTATCTTAATTGATGGTTATATTCACCAATATGCAGTGAAAATTTAAGTTAGAGTACAGGTTAAGTACAAAGATTTGACATGTGTCTCTATTTCGGAGACTTTCAATGAAACTTTATGGCTTTTAAAACTTTGGTCCGAAATAGATTTGACACATGTCTCTATTCCAGAGACTTTTGGGGGAATGTTTGTGTCCTTTAAAAGCTTGGCCCGAAATAGAATTCCTACCATTGATCTCAGATTTAAAATTGTTGCAAAAAGTAGGGTTATCTCCTGTCAGGAGATGTAAAATTAACTCAGAGTACCTTCATAAAATAATAAAAGTCATTTTAGCTTCCGAGGGCGCTGCCCCCCAAAACCCCCATAGGGGCGCTGCCCCTCAACCCCGCCTTGTATCGCGACAGGGAGCACCCCAGTCAAATAATGACGATTTCTAGGTATAGGTTCCTGTCATCATGATTTTCTTCAATAATGAAGGATTCACCAATATTTTATAGAATTTTCATATAATTGAAAAAAAATCACCAGTACAAATAATATTTTTCCTTTCAAATTAAAAAAATTCACCAACAATATTATTTTTTTTAACCCAAAATAATGTAGGATTTGCCAAGATTTTATACTTTTTCTAGGGAGGGGGTTTCTTAAAGTTTTCTTTGGTGAAAAGGAGAAAGACCCAGGAAAAGATGCAGGAGTGGGAGCTAAGCACAAGGGTCTCTCAAAGCCTTCTTCTTCATTAAAGATCCAGACATGTGACCAGGACGGCCTCTCCCGTCGGTGGTCAACACTTTTTGGGATAAAACCCATAGACAAGTCCTCTTTCCCTTCCATAAAGGACATATCCGATAAGGAAAATTGAATCTTTGTTTTAGAAATACCTGAAGAATTAGTACACCACAACATTGCCTCCATGGACCATACTTTGGTTGGCAAGTGTTGTCACTAGGGATTGCACCCGAGTATGGCTAAGTATGAAACCTAGCAATCCTGTGAAACATGGGAATACTCTCAGGATGTGGAACTGCTTCACTGAGAATAGACCTCTGGATTAAGGGTTGGCTTCCCCGTTGGATCACTGAACTATTCTAAAACTTGAGAGGAAAGGGATAGAAAATTCTTGAAAGTAAACAACTACAACTTGAAATGAAAGGTGATCCACCAAAATTTTAAAAGAAACTGCAATTGATGATAAGTTTACTTTATCAGCACTTCAAATCTGAACCACAACTCAATCCTACTTTCCTAACCCTCAATGAGATAAGGTACTTGGAATTCAGAAAGGAAGAACAACTTCACAATTTTGATATTCCTGATTGTACACAAATCACATCACTGAGCTAAGACAATTTTCTGAATGAACACTTGAATTCAAAATGCAAATTAAGGACATGAAAATATCACAATAATCTTAGCATAAGATTTCAATAACAAAACTAGAAAATGTAGGAGAACAGAAGGATTAATTCTTATTGCTAGAAAGAAATTGGTACAATTGTGTCTCTCAGAGCTACAACACTCATATCAGAGAGAAAAAGTGAAGAGCTAACCTCAATCACCAATAGCGAGAGGTATAAAAACAAAGACTTGGAATCTATCACCAAACTCCACTACCTCCTAACAATAGAAAAGTCAAAATAGGACCTTATGAGGTAGCATCATGGTCTGAGAGTTAGACTCCCAGATTCCTAGGGGGTGAGGAAAGTGGGACCTAAAAATAGATAATCAAAGATGACCATCACACCCATTAAGTCATGTTTTTATAACTGATATCTGACAAGGGATCATAAAAACACCACTTGCTTGACATCTTACAATGGTAAAACAATGACTTTTACATTAAAAACAATAACTCCCCCCACTATATCAAATATTAGTGGATTCTGAATGTATATTTAAGACACACTCAACTCAAAATGAGGAGAATGTCTAACAATATATGAATTTTGACCAAATCCACATCATATTTATCATAAAAAATAGGACTATAATAGCCTCAATCCCAATATAAAAAGAAAGGGGAGGAAATAATTAATAGCCTATTTCGAATTAAAAAATAAGCCCCTTCTAAAATAAATAAACCCCTAGAAACCCTAGGTCATAGCTCAAATGATATTAGCCACACATTAGCTTTGAAAATAAAACATTAAAATAAAGGTAATGTATGTTCTCAACCCTAAAAATAAGGGGAGAAAAAGAAAGATGGATCGATAGAATCATTGTTTACAGCTCTCGGCACTGGCAATGTGAAGTTTGATCTTTGACAGATGGCAAGTTGCCATTTCCACCTTCGGCAACTAAACTGGACCTTGAGTTTGAATGTGGAAACAACACACTCACAACTGATAGGAAGATAGAGGTAGGCATTGTGATCAGTTTCATTTTCTTTCTCTGCATCTTCAAAGGCACTGAATAATCATGGCATGACAATTTTTTTGTGGCACTGTCACATGTTGAAATTCTATTTATTTATATGCCTCTTGGCTCTGAATATTGTGAATTTTCATCTTGGCACTGTTATATTGAATTTCTGTTCATGAATTGCACATAGCCTGAAAACTAGGGCATCCACTGTTGTTTCTATTTGATTTTGCTGATTAGGGCATCATGATTTATCAAGCTTCATTATCTTCATCATATTTGTAGTATATGTATGGTCTCTATTTTTTCAAATTTGAATTAGTGATGTATCTTGTAATACAACCCGAGAGCTAGGGCATTAGCTTAATGCTCGTGAAAACATGCTAAAGCATCATTGTATATGTTCACTATTTTTATCTTCGCTTCAACTTTGCAATTTTAATATTGGCATGCCTCCTCATGAATGCATACTTGAACAAATGAGTATGGCATTCATGACATTTAGTATAGATAGGGGCATCACATAGTACTATATTGCATGCCAAGGGCACATCCCTTTATTTCATTTTTCCTTCGCTGTTTAAGAATAATGGCAATATATTCATGAATGCATATTCAAGAAATGAATATGCATTCACAACACTTGCTAACCATATAGCCCAAAAGCTATAAGGCTAGGGCACTATGAAGATGCATCATTGTATTATTTTCTTTCATCTTTGAAACTCGAGGGTTCGGGCACGGTAGCACTGTGCCCATGTTTGCATCCATATTGCCATGGCATAGTATCAGCATTGAATCTTATGCATGAACCACACTCACTATTACGGGCACAGTGCTACCGTGCCCGAGCATCTATGTGTTACTGCTGTATCAATTGCATCATTCAAGAACCCAAGGCATCAAGCATGAGATGGCTCAAGACACACTTGAGCTCGGGTTGCCATGCTCTGTTCTGTTATTGTATGTCAATGTTGAGATGCCACATGACTGGTGTTCATACAAATGCCATTGTCCAATGCTACTCCATGATGTCATGCTATCATAAAATAAGCATCCCTGACTTATAAATGAAACCCATGTATTTGTTCCATAATGCAGATTCAACATAATCATGCCACAGTATATGCATAGAATGCAAATTTGAAGTACATTATAGTGCAAAAATTGATGCATTGGGCTTAACTTTGAAACACCTTTATGTTTTACTTTCTGAACCTATGGAATTTTTGTGCACTCAACATGTTGATGATTAATGCCATGTGAACATCTATGCAGCAGAGTGCCCTATCTTCCTCATAGATCTGTGTACTTTGTCATTAGCTTTGTTCAACCTAATGCCATGTAGCCTCTGATATTCTTTTATCTAATGTTGGATCATCTAAATGTTCCCCATTTTTACTCACTGTGTGTGTTCTTGGCCCTTGAAGGGGTAACAAATAGATTACCATAAGGTCCTCCATTGTTATCCACATCAAGGGCCCAGATCATTCATGGAAACATTAAGAGATCAGCTCCCCTATATCTGCACATGAAACAAACATGTTAGTGAAAACCATGGTGCCTTGATGATTTTGAGCCTGGTGCACAACTTTGGGCAAAGTCTTTGTTAGAGGTGCATGGCTGAGTGTATGTATGCATTTATTATATTGTGATATCAGCCATTTCTTAGATCCATTGGATCTACCCAAAAATCCCCTCTTCTCTTCTTCTAGGTTCTGGATCTCAGGAGCTTCTGGATAGGACCGAGCTTTAGACTTCAATACTAGGCAACGTCTGGTACCCCAATATCAACATTTCTTTATGTATATTTGTACTCATCCATTTAATTCTGGTAAAGGCTATGCTCATGGCCTGTGTGAGCCTAGATAGATGTTCTTCTTTTCAATTTCTTACTTCTTTGAATAGTACAAATGCTACAGATAGATGTGTGTGTAGATGTAGATGCAATTCATTTCCTTTCCCTTTTCATGTATTTTGCAATGAAATGAACGCAAATATAAACAAGACCACTAATAACACAAACTAGGGTATAGTAGCTCATCTAGTAATTAGGCCTCCAAAAATGTGCAAAAAATATGACAACATTCTGGTGACCTCTATGGAGTGCTTGCCTACTAAGCATCTTGACCAGCTGCCTTTAAGATCTGTTGGGCACAGAGTCACTAAACCACAACTGAGCCTAGCTTCTTCAGATAACTAATCCTTCTCAAAAAAACTGCTAACTGCTAGAGATAACTTCTCTAGCTTATTGCTACTCACACCAACTGAGAACAACTAAAAACTGAAAACAAACCAAACTGGAAACAACTTGTGCTAGGCACTTAGGGAAAATGGAAAGCCAAAAACTTCTAACACTACTAAAATACAGGGCAGAAAGAACCTCAAAAGAAAGCCTTGAGGTGAATCCCATTCACTGGAATGGGCAACTCCTCTCCATCCATGCTAGCTAGCTGAAAATCATTATGAGCTTTGCATCCAATCACCATAAATGGTCCAGTCCAGATAGCATCAAACTTAGTATGTTTTCCTAGCTTATGCTTTGCTTCATCCCATTTGAGGACTAGATCTCCCTCCTTAAAGGCTTTAGGTGTTGCCTTCTTTTCAAAACTTTTCTTAACCTGGGTATGATGAGCCCCCAAGTTCTCAAATGCTATCTTTCTTGTTTCTTCAAGTTCAATAAGCTATGCCATCCTGACTTGCATAGCATCTTCCTCCATAAGATCAATCTCTTTAATCAGACTCAGAGTAGGTAGTTCGATAGATAGGGGAATCCTGGCTTCCTTTCCATATACCAATGTGTAAGGTGAGTTACCAGTAGCCCTCTTAGGTGTTATTCTATTTTCCCACAAGGCCAGTTTTAGCTTGCCATGCCAATCCCTCTAGTTTCCTTCTATAGTCCTCTTGATTATTCTTAGCAAGTTCATATTAGTTGATTCTGCTTGACCATTACCCTAAGGATAATAATTAGAAGAGGTGCTCAGAAAGACTTTATGTTTGAGTGCCCACTCTAAAATTTTGGTTCCCAGGAAAGCCATGGCATTATTTGATATAATTGAATCTGGAGTACCAAACCTGTCTACAATATCCTGATAGAATTTCAAAACAGAGGTCTCATTGGCCTCCTTCAGTGCTACAGCCTCTATCCACTTGGTAAAGTAATCTGTGGCAGTGAGTATCCACTTGTGTCTAGCACTAGATGGTGGATTGATAGGTCCAATAAAGTCTAGTCCCCACTTTGAGAAGGGTTGTTCTACCTTAACAGGATGAAGGGGAAGGGCTGCCAGCTTTTTCTTTCCAGCAAACAGAGCACAATTCTTGCATTTTCTAACCCAATCAAAATCATCCTTATACAAGCTAGGCCAGTAGTACCCAACTCTCATCACTTTAAGAGTAGTGGTTCTGGCAGCAAAGTGTCCACTAGAGCCTCCATCATGAAACTTTTCTAATACTTTACTTGATCAATTTCAACACATCTTAGTAAAACACCAATATGATCCCTTCTATACAGAACATCATCAATAAAAACAAAAGGAATAGCCTGGAGTCTAAAGTACCTTCTTTTACTCCTTTTGAGGCCTTGAGGACACTGGCCAGTAGAGAGGTAACACTTCATCCCTGTTATCCAGCTTGTGCTAGCATCTTGATTCATCAAAACAACTTCTTCTTCTTGCTGGTCTGGATCTACTACTTTTTCATTAAGCTGTTCACAGAGTCCTTTCACTCTAATCAGCTTGGTCACCTTAATCTGAACATCCATGACCTTGGTGACCCAGCCAGCTCTCTTATGACTTAGGTCTTTATTCAGTAGGAAATCCCTTATGCAAGGGTGAGCAACCATTAGATGCACTGTGTTGTTAGACAGCAAGTGCCTAAATTTCTTTTGACTTCTCACAATTGCCAATACATGCTTCTCTATAGGAAAATAGTTTAGCTCATAACCATCTAGGCCTTGACTATAGAAAGCTATTGGATGTTCTTTTTTCTCAGCATTTTGCTGGACTAACATTGCAAAGATGCTATCTTTATCTCCAAAAGCATACAATATAAAATCTTTAGAAAAATCAGGGTTTACCACAGTAGGAGCAGATGCAATTTCTTCCTTGAATTCTTCAAAACACTTTTTTCCCTCACTGGTCCAATGGAATGTTGCATTCTTTTTTAGCATCTGAGTCATAGGCTTCAGGAGTGCAGCAATGTTTGGAATAAACCTCCTCAAAAATTTGATTCTTCCCAAGAAACTCTATAATCCTTTCTTGTGAGCTAGCAGGGGAAGAGCTAGAATGGCCTTCACCCTCTCAAGATCAATAGTTGTTCCCTACTTGGAAACAATGTGTCCCAGTAGTCTACCCTCATGTACAAAAAAAATGCACTTCTTAGGATTCAATGAGACTCCAAACTCTTTGCATCTTTCAAAAATTTGCCTTAGATGAATTAGGTGGTCTTTTGTGTCTTTTGAGAAGATGGTTATATCGTCCAGATATACCAAAACAAACTTGTTCATTAGTCCAACAAATGCCATCTCCATGGCCTTCTGGAATGTGGCACCAACATTGGACAACCCAAATGGCATCTTCCTGTATGCCATGGTGCCCCATTTAGTGGTGAATTTTGTCTTGTATTGATCTTCTTCTCTAACCAAGACCTGGTTATAACTAAAAAAACCATCTAACAAGGAAAACCTATCAGATCCTAAAACATACTATAAAATCTGTTCCATAGATGGTAATGGGTGATGATCTTTTAGTGAAGCCCTATTAAGGTCTCTAAAATCTACACACAGCCAGATTTCAACATTCTTCTTCCTAATTGGCACTAAGTTTGAGACCCAAGAAGTGTGTTTAATAGGAAAAATAATATTGGCTTCAATCATCTTTTTCAATTCTACTTTCATTAGGACTTCTAATTTGGGATTGATGGGTCTTTGTTTCTATCTTATTGGCTTGGCTTGGGGTTCTAATTCAATAGTGTGTTGGGCCAAATGGGGATCAAATCCCTTTAGGTCATAGTATTCCCAAGCAAAGACATCACTAAACTCCTGGCATAATGAAACAAAGACTTATGTTTTAGGCTGAGTGCATACCTTTCCCAGCTTAAGAAATTTGTCTTTGAGGACCTCCATAGGCTGGCAATGTTCTTCTTTAACTATAATACTAGCCTTATCACCTCTGAGTTGATCATCAGAATTAAATACAGATTCCATTGTGACTAGTCCTTTAGGTAGTCTATTTCCCTTCAACTGTAACATCTGGTCACCATACTGATGAGCATGTTTGCTCTGGTTCACTCTGGAGAACTCAACTTCTTCTATCAGAAAATTGAAAATCTGCTCATCATTTTCAAAAACTTGCTAGCTCACTTGATTGTCTGGTATGGATGTTCTTACTAGAATCTTTACATGTTGAGAATTAGGATTTGGGACCTCTTTTGGAATATCATATTCTTCCCCCATGACAGCCAACTTGTCTGCCTATTTGTTCTGATTTCTTGGAACAACAACTAGATTAAAAGCATGAAAATCTTCTATTAAATCCCAAACCCTGTGTTTATACATCTTAAGTGTATCATTCTTTGTGAGGTTAGTGCCACAAATTTGATTGACCACTAACTCACTATCACCTATAACTTCTAGGCATTTGATCCCTCTTTGTCTTGCCCATTCTAAACCATGAATCAATGCCTCATACTCTGTTGTATTATTGGTATAGCTAAAAGAAAAATGAACTGCAAAGTAATACTTTTTCCCTTTTGGAGAAATTAGGAAAGCTCCGCCTAAATTGACCTTACTTCTGGCATCATCAAAGAATAGCTACCACAAATCATCATTCTGACCAGTAGAAGGCTTATCTTCCTTTTTCATTAGATCTGGTATCACAACACCTTCTTCATGAATGATAAACATTCCAATACTAGAAACCTCCATGTTTCTAAAAGGGTCATCTTCTTCTAAATCTCTTTCAGCCCACTCATCCAAAGCAATATTAGGAATCTTTATGTCACTGGTCTCAGATTTAGAATCACTTGGATCTTGTTCATGATACATTAGATTGGCATTTATAGGGCTTGGGGGATATGTTTCAACATGGGTTTTTGCAAAAGCTTTAGACTTAATTCTGACCCTGGTTCCATATCTAGTTCTGAAATATAGGTGAGACCAATCAGCTGAGAGATATCCTCCTATTCTAGCAGTGAACTCTCTGCTTAGACAAATAGCAAAATGAGGAGGCAGATCTATGACATAGATGTCCTGGGGAATGGAGAAATTGGGGCATTCATCCAGAGTGAGGCTCAGGTCTTTTATGACTCCCAAGGTCTTAACTGATGACCCATCCAACTAAACAATAGGCTTGTTTATTGGCTCATAAGGTAACTCTAGTAGATCTGCTAGCTACTTAGAAATCACAGAACTACTTGCCCCTGAATCTATCATATAGTTATGAACTAAATGATCCCCAACAATAAGAGTTACATAGAAAGGAGGAGGTCTAACCTATGAGACAACAACGGGTTATGCGCTAACTTCTTCCTTTTGTTGATCCATCTGAGATGTTCCAGCTACTAGGACTTTAGGTTGTTCCAAAACAACTCCTTGATTTGGTGAAATCTTAGCCAATTCGTTCAGTATCAACTCCTTTTGTCCAGGAATTGCCAAAGTGTCTATCAAAGGCACATTGATTGAGGTCTTTTTCATTTGCTCCACTATGTTGAAAGATCCTAAATTCACTTTAGGTTGTCCCTTTGGAACAACAGTCTCACTTTGTGTAGGCACTAACTGAGCAGCTGCCTTAGCTAGTTCCTTTATCTCTTTTGACTGGTTTGTAGCTAGAATTTGGACTGGTTTAGATTGTGGATTCACAATAGGATCTTGCTGACTAGTAGAGGCCATTTGCTTTGCCTCTAAAGCCTTCTTCTTGGATCTTGTGTTGGCTACAACAAGAGTATAAGTTGAGTTGTCATTTGGTGAAAAATTCACCCCACAAAATTCTTCCTTCTGAAAGTTCACCAATGCTGCCTCAGGAGCCTAAACCTCACTTGTGGTGGCAACTAGACACTGCTAGATTTCTGGTCCTTGAACCACCTCCTATGGCATGGTCATGTTATTCTATACCATGAGGGCCTAAGCATAACCCATTGAACACATTCCTTGAACATGTTGTTGATTGCATGGGCATCCCCATTGGTAATCTTGTACCATATTGTTTTGAGCCACAAGAACCAACTCCCTAGAAGTACTAGGAGTGTTAGGATTGTAAGGCTGGCTAGCTTTTTGGTTGTAACTTCTTGTTTGATTTTGCTGGCCTTGCTAGTATTGGGGCCTGTTCTGCTGATAATGATTCTGAAAGGGCGGCTAGTAAGGCTACTGATAAGATTGTTAGAGAGGTTGTGGGTAGTGCTAGTAGGATTGTGGGGAAGGTTGTTATTGAAGCTTCTTACTTATAGTAACCAATTCATTAGAGAATGTATGCAACGTTCTCTTGATCTCATCCAGATCTTGGGATTGATTTGCAACCGGGCTAATAGCTTGTTGAGTAGGAACTAGGAGAGGTGGGATAGATGCTAGAGATGGAATTGACTCCGAGGCAGGGTGTAACTCTAGAAAAATAGGTATTAGGGGTCTTGGAGCTATCTTCCTAGCCTGGATTAGACTATTTTCAGCCCTTATGGAAAGATCATATGCTGCTAGAAGGTTATTCCCACCCATTGACTAGATCATAACATCAATATCACTATTGAGGGCTCTTAAATAATATAGGAAAGCATGTTGGTTGGATGGCCTAACTGTGGCTAGTATTCTATGCCACGTTCTTTGAAATCTAAAATTGAAATCTATCATGTATTCTCGAGGTGCTCTTTTGATAGTAGTTAGGTGCTCAACTAATGAGAGATGGTCTGATTTGTCTTCAAATTGATTGGTCAAGGCCTGACCCAACCCATCCCAATCAGCTATGGAACCAACTGGTAACTTCTGAACCATTGCAAAGCTTTGCCCTTAAATGAGGCTACCAACAATCTCACAGCAACATTATCTTGAGTGATATTATGAAGAGCACAAAGAGATGCCACATCTCTTATATGTTCAATGGTCAAAGTTTGATCTTCTCTCGTAAAGATGGGCAAACTTTTAAGGGATGAGATAGGTATATCATCATGCTACTGCAAATTTAGAGGGCTGCCTTGATTAAAAGCCACAAAAGGGTGTTGTCTAGGTTGAGCCATTAAAGGGTTTAAGGGAGCTTGAAATACTGGAACTTGAGTAACCAGTGCTTGGATTACTGGTATGGGAATTGTTGGTGCTACTTGCATAGGTAGCAATATGTGTATTGACTGGATTGATGAAGCACTTGTAGGAATGCGAGTAGGCTTAGGAGTAGGATTGGGAGTAAGATTAGCAGATTTTGATGCACTAGCTTGGGCTACTTTAGACTTCTTGATAGATGGCAGCTCTGCATACATGAAAGGATTCTTACTCTACCTGGTTGGAATCCCACTCATAAGCTTATATACTGATCTGCATAAAACATCATTAGAGTTGCTAGGTATGATATCAAAACACTGTCACTGCTCATACCACACAATAACTTGCAATAAATTTTTTAGGAAAATAGACTCACTGAGTCTTTGTCCCACCGGGCATGCCAAAAATTGTTGTCACTAGGCATTGCACCTGATTATGGCTAAGTATGAAACCTAGCAATCCTGTGAAACATGGGAATACTCTCAGGATGTGGGAGTGTTTCACTGAGAATAGACCTCTGGATTAAGGGCCAGCTTCCCCATTGGATCACTGAACTATTCTAAAACTTGAGAGGAAAGGGATAGAAAATGCTTGAAAGTAAACAACTACAACTTGAAATGAAAGGTGATCCACTAAAATTTTAAAAGAAACTACAATTGATGATAAGTTTACTTTATTAGCACTTCAAATCTAAACCACAACTCAATCCTACTTTCCTAACCCTCAACGAGATAAGGTACTTGGAATTCAAAAAGGAAGAACAACTTCACAATTTTGATATTCCTGATTGTACACAAATCACATCACTAAGCTAAGACAATTTCCTGAATGAACACTTGAATTCAAAATGTAGATTAAGGACATGAAAATATCACAATAATCTTAGCATAAGATTTCAATAACAAAACTAGAAAATGTAGGAGAACAGAAGGATTAATTCTTATTGCTGGAAAGAAACTAGTACAATTATGTCTCTCAAAGCTACAGCACTCATATCAGAGAGAAAAAGTGAAGAGCTAACCTTAATCACCAATAGTGAGAGGTATAAAAACAAAGACCTCAAATCTATCATCAAACTCCACTACCTCCTAACAATAGAAAAGTCAAAATAGGACCCTATGAGGTAGCATCATGGTCTGAGAGTCAGACTCCCAGATTCCTAGGGGGCAAGGAAAGTGGGACCTAAAAATAGACAATCAAAGATGACCATCACACCCATTAAGTCATGTTTTTATAACTGATATTTGACAAGGGCTCAGAAAAACACCACTTGCCTGACATCTTACAATGGTAAAACAATGACTTTTACATTAAAAATAATAACTCCCCCCACTATATCAAATATGAGTGGATTCTGAATGTATATTTAAGACACACTCAACTCAAAATGAGGAGAATATCTAAAAATATATGAATTTTGACCAAATCCACATCATATTTATCATAAAAAATAGGACTATAATAGCCTTAATCCTAATATAAAAAGAAAGGGGAGGAAACAATTAATAGCCTATTTTGAATTAAAAAATAAGCCCCTTCTAAAATAAATAAACCCCTAGAAACCCTAGGTCATAGCTCAAATGATATTAGCCACACATTAGCTTTGAAAATAAAACATTAAAATAAAGCTAATGTATGTTCTTAACCCTAAAAAGAAGGGGAGAAAAAGAAAGATGGATTGATAGAATCATTGTTTACAGCTCTCAGCACTAGCAATGTGAAGTTCGATCTTTGACAGATGGCAAGTTTCCATTTCCACGTTCGGCAACTAAACTAAACCTTGAGTTTGAATAAGGAAACAACCACTCACGACTGATAAGAAGATAGAGGTAGGCATTGTGATCGGTTTCATTTTCTTTCTTTGCATCTTCGAAGGCACTGTATAATCATGGCATGATGATTTTTTTGTGGCACTGTCACATGTTGAAATTCTATTTATGTATATGCCTCTTGGCTCTAAATATTTTGAATTTGCATCTTGGCACTGTTATATTGAATTTCTGTTCATGAATTGCACATAGCTCGAAAACTAGGGCATCCACTCTTGTTGCTATTTGATTTTTCTGATTAGGGCATCATGATTTATCAACCTTCATTATCTTCATCATATTTGTAGTATATGTATGGTCTCTATTTTTTCAAATTTGAATTAGTGATGTATCTTGTAATATGGCCCGAGAGCTAGGGCATTGGCTTAATGCCCGTGAAAACATGCTAAAGCATCATTGTATATGTTCACTATTTTTATCTTCGCTTCAACTTTGCAATTTTAATATTGGCATGCCTCCTCATGAATGCATACTTGAACAAATGAGTATGGCTTTCACGACATTTAGTACAAACAGGGGCATCACATAATACTATATTGCATGCCGAGGGCACGTCCCTTTATTTCATTTTTCCTTCACTATTTAAGAATAATGGCAATATCTTCATGAATGCATATTCAAGAAATGAATATGCATTCATAGAACTTGCTAACCATATAGCCTGAAAGCTATAAGGCTAGGGCACTATGAAGAT
This sequence comes from Chamaecyparis obtusa, assembly GCA_027943335.1. NCBI lineage: Eukaryota > Viridiplantae > Streptophyta > Pinopsida > Cupressales > Cupressaceae > Chamaecyparis > Chamaecyparis obtusa. Next base: position 160,340 of record BSBK01005816.1, read on the forward strand.
GCATCATTGTATTATTTCTTTGATCTTTGAAACTCAGGGGTTCAGGCATAGTACCACTGTGCCCGTGTTTGCATCCATATTGCCATGGCATAGTATCGGCATTGAATCTTATGCATGAGCCACACTCACTGTTATGGGCATAGTGGTACCATTCCTGAGCATCTATGTGTTACTATTGTATCAATTGCATCATTCAAGAACCCAAGGCATCGAGCATTAGATGGCTCAAGATGCACTTGAGCTCGGGTTGCCATGCTCTATTCTGTTATTGTATGTCAATGTTGAGATGCCACATGCCTAGTGTTCATACAAATGCCACTGTCCAATGCTACTCCATGATGTCATGCTATCATAAAAAGAACCATCCTTGACTTATAAATGAAACCCATGTATTTGTTCCATAATGCAGATTCAACATAATCATGCTATAGTATATGCATAGAATGCAAATTTGAAGTACATTATACTGCAAAAATTGATGCATTGGGCTTAAATTTGAAACACCTTAATGTTGTACTTTTTGAACCTATGGAATTTGTGTGCCCTCAAGATGTTGATTATTAATGCCATGTGAACATCTACACAATAGAGTGCCCTATCTTCCTCATCGATCTCGGTACTATGTCATTAGCTCTATTCAACCTGATGCCATGTAGCCTTTGATATTATTTTATTTGATGTGGATCATCTAAATGTTCCCCATCTATACTCATTGTGTGTGTTCTTGGCCCTTGAAGGGGTAACAAATAGAGTACCATAAGGTCCTCCATCGTTATCCGCATCAAGGGCCTAGATCATTCATGGAAACATTAAGAGATCAGCTCCCCTGTATCTGCACATGAAACAAACATGTTAGTGAAAACCATGGTGCCTTGATGATTTTGAGCTTGGTGCAGAGCTTTGGGCAAAGTCTTTGTTAGAGGTGCATGGATGAGTGTATGTATGCATTTATTATATTGTGATATCAGCCATTGCTTAGATCCATTGGATCTAACCCAAAAATCCCCTCTTCTCTTCCTGTAGGTTCTGGATCTCAAGAGCTTCTGGATAGGACAAGGCTTTGGACTTCAATACCAGGCAATGTCTGGTACCCCAATATCAACATTTCTTTATGTATATTTGCACTCATCCATTTAATTCCGGTAAAGGCTATGCTTACGGCCTGTGTGAGCCTAGATAGATGTTCTTCTTTTTAGTTTCTTCCTTCTTTGAATAGTACAAATGCTACAGATAGATGTATGTGTAGATGTAGATGCAATTCATTTCCATTCCCTTTCATGTATTTTGCAATGAAATGAATGCAAATATAAACAAGACCACTAATAACACAAACTAGGGGACAATAGGTCATCTAGTAATTAGGCCTCCAAAAATTTGCCAAAAATATTACAACAACAAGTTCGTCAGCCATAGGCCAAATATCGATATTGTTAGGATTTTGGCTAGAAAAAAATGGGACCTAAAGGGTCATGTACAGGTCTCTACCATGGCAAAGGGGTTCCTGTCTTTTGGATTCTCCTGCAAGGAAGACCTAGATAAGATCCTTTTTGCTAGCACCTGGGTTATAGGAAAGGCCACCCTTTCTCTTCAAAAATGGATCCCTAATCTTGACCTGAATGATTCCTTCTTTGTTTAGGCCCCAGTGTGGGTGAGACTGCCTAAACTACCAATGGAATCCTGGAATGAAGAGGTTTTCGATCGGATAGCTAAATATTTTGGCACCCTTCTCTCCATTGACCCAATCACAGCTGCTAGGAGTTGTCTCACCTTTGCAAGGATCTACATCAGAGTGGAAGAAGGCAAGGACATGCTAGAAGTAATAGAGCCGCGATCCAAGCTGGGAAAGTGTGTGCATAAACTAGACTATGAAAGCATCCCTTTCGCTCATTTCCACTGCTAGAAGGTAGGACACAAAGCCAAAACTTGTCCTATCCTCCGGGCTAAAGATGTTGAAAGGAAAGCCAGTATATCACTAAAAAAGCAAAAAGGTGCTCCCTAGGAGGGACCAGAGCCCAAAACCAATAGAGTTTGGAAGGAAAAATATCAACCAATCCCCAATCTAGAAAATAAGGACCCAAGGGAAGTGGAGAATCCGACACAAACCCAAAATGCCAAGTCTGGCGAGATACCCACCCCCCCTACTTTGGGTCTAGATCAGGATCCAGTCAACCAATAAGAATCAAAACAAGAAAACAAGAAAGAAAAGTAGAAAGAAGGAGGAGATTCGTGCTCTGGCACCATCTCTGTCTCCTTAGTTCTGGAGTCCTCAACTCTTCCTCTGGATGCAACTACTTACCCTACTAAGCAGGAATCTGGGAAGTACAATAAAATTGAGGACTTGATGGTCTCCACATCTCCAAACCAATTCAACATTATGGTAGAGCTCTTTGCCAAGCATAAGGAAGATAAAGAGGTTTGGACCTTGTACACACAAAAGTAGTGCACTTCTATGAATCCTTACAATCAAGAACACTAAAAAATGAGGTCTCAAAAATTGATCCATAGCTCTCTATGTATGGAGTTGCAAGATTGTAAAATTGCTCTCAGCTAGAGCTAATAAGCTTAATGACCTTGCTAGTCAACCACACAATGAGAGATTCAAGTGAAGACAAGGGCAAGAATGCCAATATCCCCAAGAATCAAATGAAAATGCAATGCAAGTAAGCTAAGAATGAAGATGCAAACTAAGCTATGGAAATGAAAGTACAATGCAACTAAACTATGAAAGGAAAGAACAAGTGTTACAAATCCTTCCTATTTAGACTATGTGAGATTAATCCATTGCATAAAGAAATTCTATACTAAGAATGCCATGATTATGAAACTATGAAAGAAAACTAAATGAGATGCAACAATAATATCTTCAAAACTTGGATGCAAGAAAGTCTTCAAAGAGCTCCAAATGACCTAGAAAACCTGCAGCATAAAGTTAGCATAAAAGTGAATGATATGCAAATGAGGAAGAGAGCTCTTCTTTTAGAGGAAATGAAAAGGAATGGACCATGGAGATTAAGAGGAAAAAGACTTAATCAATGGTGGAGCATCAAAGAGGGGCAATCCATGTGCACAAATATCCTCCACTAGGAAAATAAGAGTTGACTTTTGTGTCCATATAAGACAAAAAGTGCTTTTCTCCTTTTTATAAAATAAGAATAATGCTTTATTTGTGCAACCTAGGCTAAGAGGAAAAGTGGGGCTTTTTATTTATTAAAAGGGGAGGAAATATTCCTTTTAATGAAATAAAGACTTAGGATAAAATGGTTAGCCCAAGGAATAATAAAAAATGATGAAAATAGGATTTGATCAAGGAAATTGATATAATTGATAAAATGTTGATTTTTGAAAATATTGATTCAGGGATTTGATAAATTGCAAGAATGGGGCCCAAAGTCTAGGCGACCATTTTAGGGTGCATACATTTGTCCCTCTTTGACTAATGTGTGATCATTTTGGGAACACATGCAGTCAAAGAAGAATTGAAATGTGAGATCGATTTGGGATCACAAAACAACCCATATGTGTGTTCATTTTTGGAACACATCAAGACAAAAATAAGCAAAAACTGAAAGACAAGACCAACATCGTCACTGCTAGGTGAAAATCAAGCCTTAGACAAAACTATCATCATCACTGCTAGGCAATAATCAAGTCTGAGAAATAGGAGATAAAAATTGAAAGACAAAATCACCACCATCCCTGTTAGGTGATAATCAAGTCTAAAAATAAGAATCTCAAGCTGAGCTAAATGATAAAGCTGAATCAAAGATTAAAGATGATAGGTACTGCCCCCTCAGAATTGAAATCGAAATCAGGGAGAGGAGAACAAGAAATTGATAAACTTGATCAAAGCACTAGAAATCATAGTCAAAGAATAGGACAATAGGATAACCATCAAGCAGTGAGGACATGCCCCAGGTTGACTAGGTTTGACTGGGAAAGATATAGGATAAAAATTAAGTCAAACCTTAGAGAAATGAAGTGAGTGATAATGAATGATAGACTAGGAGTTTGAAAGAGATGGGGGTGAAGAAATGAAGATGCCCCAACAAAGATCGAAGGATCAGGCCTCAAATGGTTAGCCAACTGCGTAGATGAGGGATAAATTTTGAAATGCAATTTTGACTATCAAGATGAACTCAGATTTTGATTTTGAGTCCAAAAATGGATCTAGGACGTCGAAATTAGCTAGGGGTGCAATTTTTGTGCAATTTTGAGGTATTTTAAAAATTAGGTCAAAAAGTCAAAATGCTATATAAGGGCAAAAGTCTCATTTTCAAAATCATTTGTCATTTAGCCATTTGAGAATTTTGAGAGCTTAGAGAGAGAAAATAGCCTAGCAAGTAGAAATTCCCATCCATAGGCATCGGTTTGAGTCCGGTCGGTTGCACAACCGACCTCCACACTATGCTGCCCCGATGAGTTTTCAGAAAAACTTCACTTTTTTGAGTCATTAATGAGCATTTAAGATATTTAGCATGTTTTTTTCAAAAAAAATTACATTTAAAAATCTCAATTTTAAGAACCGGGTGATGTATCACATGATACTTTAGAAGTATCACACCCTTTAGAGAGAAACATTGCGCGATACTTCATGGGTCGTAAGTGTATCACACGCGCGTAGACACCAGTATCGCATGATAACTGGCAAACTATCGTGTGATACCTGGCAAAGTATTGCACAATCAAAGGTATATTACACTACTATAGGGAGAAGTATCACATGATACTTGTTCCAAAAGCAGTATCGCCCAAGTTAAAAAAATTGATATTTTTAAGTATTTTTGAGAAAAAAATGACATGGGTCTAGACAAGTTTACGTTGTATATGTCTTGTACTAATTTTTAGACATTCATCATGATATGTACTGACATCTGGCTTGGTTTAATGGTTTGCAGGAGCACTTTTTGGTGCTACTCATCAGAGCACCAAAGGTGGTGGGACTAAAGTGCATCTGAGATCTTGATGATCCGGGCAAGGCTGACTTGAGGGCGATGGGATTTGGATATTTGGTGCGGTTCCCATATATCCAGGCTGATCATGGGTTGTTGACTACTCTTGCTGAGAGATGGAATAGTGAGCACAACACCTTCCACCTACCCACAGGAGAGGTGTCCATCACATTGGATGATGTCTATAGCATTCTTAAAGTACCATGCCATGGTGAGCTTGTGAGTATAATCATGCTTAAAAATATAATCGTTGAAGTGTAATGTTTCCATATGATGAAAAACTAACATGATCATTTTATAGCATAGGTGTACTATGATCAGGATGCCACTCAGGGCCGACATGCTATCCAGGGCATGTTTTAGGATGTCACTATCATTGACAGACACATTAGCTAGGAGCAACTGATTGATGATTTTGGTAGAGACTTCCTGGTGTCGTGCATTGTTGCCTCCATCATCTCACAAGCCCTGATGACTAACCGTAGTCAAAAGGGATTCCCACTTGGCTGGGGCAGGTTACTAGTGGATTTGGTAGGCAAACCTTGATGTATGGCATGGGGACTTTCCATACTTGTAGAGATGTATCATGAGTTACACGAGATCATCTACAGGGATGGTCGGACATGGGCTTGCATTTCCATCCTAGCATAGGTGTGGGCTTGGGAGCACATTGTTGTGGTGCACCCTAGGGTTCAACTAAGAGAGCGGAGATATCCATTCATATACAAGTACGAAGGATTCATATCACATGCCCATACTAGGGATGTGACATATTATCGATGGGTTCTAGATGAGATGACCTCCTTCACATGGAGGCCATACAGGGATACCGAGGCATGAGGGGATGTAGAGGATGAGCTTACCTACATGTTGTGCAGTTGGCCATTAGTAGGATGATATGCAAAGATAGTTGAGATATTTTGCATCACTCGGGTATGGTGACAGTTTGGGAGGTAGCAACAAGTCTCCACAGAGACTACTTATGCCAGGGCGTAGGATGAGGAGGGACATGGGTGGTTACCCATGTTAGATCATCAGGTCACTATCCAGGAGATAGCTGGCATTAGGAGGGAGACTTGGGAGTACCTCCCATATATGGTAGATGCAGGATCAGATGCAGCATATAGGGTAGAGCGATGGAGGGTCCCATTCTTGTGGTTTACCATACCAGATGCATAGGTACCAGTACAGGGTGGAGATGATGAGGGAGGGGATGGAGGGGATGGAGGAGATGGGGGAGGTGGAGGGAGAGGGAGAGGGAGGGCTATGGAGAGGGGTGAGGGATCTAGATCAAGTGGTCAGAAATGACCACGGGGATAGAGATCAACAACCCCTGAGGATGAGGCGAGACTAGCTCACCAATAGGCTGAGGGGAGGTAGGATCCGCCTATAGGAGGGGATGACCTGAGAGCCATGATCTAGGCTCTAGAGATGGAGATGCAGTAGCTATGCATCACCATAGTAGTGAGTGACTAGCAGTTAGCTGACTTGAGGGCAGAGATAGCACACCGAGAGAAGGCGGCATAGACTGATGCAATAGAGATCCGAAGAGAGACAACATGAGCTACTTATTACCATGGACTCTACCTATAGGCTATACCCAAGGGACAAAGAGAATCATCTTACTCTTAGAGGGAAAGCATATCAGACATGGTACCAGATGTGGCACCACCTCCCCCACCACCAGGTCCACATGATGGGGAGAGCGAGTCCTAGGTTTAGGGCTTAGGTTTAGATGTTTTTAGACATATCCTGAGACTTTGTGATCTAGATTTTGGGATCTCATATTGTATATTGTATGATGACATTGTTATATATATGAGATTACTGGATGTTCAATATATCTTGTGTTTACATCTCACTTGTGATGGATGTATCAGTTTATGTATTGTCTTGTTATTTTTCTCAAAATGTATGTTATAAATGCTCATGTATATTCTCTCTCATAAATGTATGGTTGATTCTCATGTGTATGATATAGACTCATGTTTCTGAAAATGACATTTTTGAGATATAGATACGATGATATGATTAACCCCTTGTGATGACAGGAATAGGTCATGATGAAAGATAAGGAGCGAAAGACATGATCAAGAAAAGGGAAGATGAGCATAGTTGACTGACAGGTCCATGTAAGATGAAAAGGAGAGCTCTCTCCATATGCAAGATGCAAAACTAATCTAACATGACCCTAAAAATGCAAGCTACTATGAAAGGTGGTTGACTTGCAAGGTCACAATGCTTATAGACATCTAATTATCATCATTGAGCTTTTATTGGTAGCGTCATAAGATCATACAATACACACTAGTATGACTATGGGTATATGAATATGATCCATATCAGATGAAATTTGGAAATCCCACCTAGGCACCAAAGACATGTAGGTCAAGATGACTAGTGCAGTGAGATTGCCTAAGTTTACTATAGCAAGATTATGCTTGCATCAGGACACAAGAAGGTCAAGATAGCTATAAGCATGCACTTGCAAAATAGTCAAGGATAATACCTTGTCAATCCCTAGTGTCAAGTAAGACCAGCGTAAATGCTCATGACAATTAGAATCAACAAAATATACCCACAAGTAGATAAAGAAAAAAAACATGTTCTCATACCCTCAGTCTTCTAGCTATGCATCATTGAAAACTTCTCAGGGAGAGACCACTCATCAAAGAAATCCTCATAGACAGCACACAAAGAAAAATAAAGTCAACATATCTCAATTGAGTTGATCATTTAAGTGCATGTGTGTTGGTCATAGAATCAACTTTGAGTATCAAATTTGCTAATGAGTGATATCGCATCATACTTAGACTAGTGGGTAAGACATCTAATAAGTCTTGAGAAACACTCGACACTAGGGTAGTGTTGAAAAACACAGTTTGTAGTGGTGTTGAAAAACACCTATTTTTGAAATGCCCCAAGAGACAAATGCACCTAAAGGACCTATGCTAACAGGTATGCCCCCTAGATAGAAATAAAGACCAATTCTAGACCAAGTCAAATAAAGTCAAGGCATGATGGAGAATGGCTAAGTGTCGAGGATGCATGCTAAAAGACAAGGGTGCAAAGGCCACAAGTAGTGTCTATTTCCAGGTTTTCACCACTTGGAGATTTTTTTATTTTTTTATTTTTTTGTATTTTTGCTACCAAGGCGCCTGTTTCCAAGTTTTCACCAAGGCACTTTTCTATTTTTTCTTTGATTTTTTTTGAATATTTTTTATTTTTTTGTATTTTTTCAGGACTTTATATACTTTTTAGGATTTTTCCAACATCATATATGAATTTTTTTGGAATTTTTTTAGGATAATAAAATATGTACAAAGGATGCCCCTAGACAGAATAGGCATCATGGATAGAACTTCTTGAGGTGCAAAACATTAATAGGATCAAAGAGTTGTTCCCCCTATTCATCAAATAGCAAGTAAGCACCTGTCCCAAAAGTAGTAGTAATAATGTATGGTCCAAGCCAATTAGGTTCAAATTTTCCCTTTTGTTCTTGATATTGTTGGTTCTTAGGATTCTCACATAGGAAAAGATCTCCTACTTGAAATTCTCTAGGGTGAACCTTCTTGTTGAATGCTTTGAACATACGCTTTTGGTAAACTCTCATGTGATAAAAAGATGTTCTACGTTTCTCATCAAGAAGTTCCAATTCTTGCAAGCTCATGGCACAATAATCTTCATCTATAATCAAACCTTTGAGAGAGACTCTAAGTGAGGAAATCTCAACTTCTAAAGCTAATACTGTGTCTGCACCATAAGTGAGGGAAAAAGGAGTAGCCCCTATGGGAGTACGAATACTCATTCTATAGGCCCATAAGGCTGGATTGATCTGTAAGTGCCAGTCTCGACCATTCTTGTGAACTGTTCTATGAAGAATCTTAAGAATGGTTTTATTAAAGGCCTCTGCTTGTCCATTTCCTTGTGGGAAGTAAATGGAGGACCAATGTTGTTTTATCTTGAATTTCTTGTAGAGGTGTGTAAGGTCCTTATTTTTGAGTGGACCTCCATTGTCAGTGATTATCTTAGAAGGTATCCCAAACCGACAGATGATGTGATTCAATATGAACAAAGAGATTGTCTTTCCTGAAGCAACAAATAGTGGAATGACTTCTACCCATTTGGTAAAGTAGTCAATAGTAGTAATGATGAATTTATGTCCACCTGATGAGTTGGGATGAATCTACCCAACAAGGTCAAAGGCCCAACACTGAAATGGCCAATGAGGAATAGAAGGAATAAGATCCCTACCTGGAGCATGAATCAGGTTTCCATGTTTCTGACACTTTTCACATGATTTGGCAAAAGTTGTAGCATCTATCTACATTGTGGGCCAATAATACCCCACCCCAAGCAACCTTTGGGCCATGGCAAGACCATTGGAATGTCCTCCAAAAATGCCCTTGTGGATGTCAACTAATGCTTGGTCAAACTCATCCTTTTCAAAACACCTAAGAAGTGTCCCATCTAAACCCCTCCTATACAGATCACCAGAGATAAGGGTATGGCGAGAGGAATTATGGACAAGGTTTCTTCTTTCGGAATGGTTGAATGTTTCAGGGATGATGCCATCATGAAGGTATGAATGGATAGCACCATAATGGGAAGATTCATGAGTGACCAAGGTACAAATGATGTGGCTTTCAAAGGAGTCAAAGATGGGATGGTGTAGCTCTTCCACTAGGAATTCAAATCTTGATTCATGTTGTTCCAACTACAGAAGTGAAGCTAATGTAGCCATAGAATCTACAGCCTTATTTTCTAATCTAGGGATCTATTGAAATGTCACAAATGTGAAATAACATTGCAATGAATCAACCATCCTTTTGTAAGGTATCATCTTATCATCCTTAGTTTGTTATTCTCCATTCACTTGGCTAATAATTAATTGTGAATCCCCAAAGACATGTAACTCTATTATATTCCACTCAATAGCCATCTTAAGCCCATTGGTTAGAGCCTCATATTATACAATATTATTTGTGCATGGGAACAGAAGTTTGTAAGACTTAGGTATGTTGCACCCATGAGGAGAAATAAACAATACTCCAACTCTTGATCCATTTTTCATATTTGAGCCATCAAAGAACATTTTCCAAGTACATGTGGTCATGTACATTATGTGCTCATCTAGGAATTCTACTTGAATAGGCATGCTATCCTTGATTGGGAAATCAGCAAGTTGATCTGCAATAGCTTGCCCCTTTATAGCCTTATGCTCAATGTACTCTATATCAAATTCTGACAAAACCATCATCCACTTAGCAAGTCTACCCGTGAGAGCAGCCTTACCAAGAAAATACTTAAGAGGATCAATTTTTGCAACGAGATTTATAGTATGGGCAAGCATGTAGTGTCGCAACTTTTGGGAAGAAAACACTACCGCAAGACAAGACTTTTCAATACTATTATAATTGATCTCATAAGATACTAGAGTATGACTAATGTAGTAGATGGCTCTTTCCTTCCCAGTATCATCAAGTTGAGCCAACAATGCCCCCAAGGAAGATTATGTTGCTGAGATGTACAAAAGTAATGGTTTTCCTAGGATAGGAGGCATTTAAATTGGAGGATTAGCCAAGTATTGCTTTATTTGATCTAGGCTCTTTTGGCAATCCTCTTTCCAGGCACATGTGGTTCCCTTATGCAATGTCTTGTTGAATGGTTGTGGTCTATCTGCAAGCTGTGAAATAAACCTCCGTATGGATTGGAGTCATCCTTGAAGACTTCTCATCTGACTAATGTTCTTAGGAGGAGGCATATTTAGTATAGCTTGAACCTTTTCGGGTTTCCACCTCTATTCCTTTGGCTGAAATTATAAATCCTAGAAGTTTACCTGAGGTAACCCCAAAGGCACACTTTTTCAGATTCAATCTTAACTGAAAGTGCTCCATTCAATCTAGAATTACTTCCAAATCTTCTAGGTGTGTATCCCTTTGCTTAGACTTGGCCAAGGTATCATCCACATAATCCTCCATGTTTTTATGCATCATATCATGAAATATTGTGGTCATAGCTCTTTGATATGTGGCTCCTGCATTTTTTAATCCAAATGGCATGATGTTCCAACAATAGGGTCCCCATGCACATATGAAGGCTATCTTTTCTTGATCCTCAGGAGCTATTTTTATTTGGTTATAACCGGAAAAACCATCCATTAAAGAGTATATCTCATAGCCTACAGTCATATCCACTATCATGTCTATGTTAGGGAGTGGAAAGTCATCCTTTGGGAAAGCTTTGTGAAGATCTCTGAAGTCTATGCATACACAAATGGACCCATCATGCTTTGAAATTGGAACAATATTTGAGATCCACTCGGCATAGTCGATAGCTCTAATAAATCCTACTCCTAAGAGCTTTTCTAATTCAGCTTTAACAAGGAGAGCTATGTGAGGATGCATTTTCCTCAACTTTTGTTTTACTGGTTTAATTCCTAGAGCTATAGATAAGTAATGCATAATAAGATTAGTGTCAAGCCCTAGCATGTCTGAATATGTCCAAGCAAAATTGATTTTCTTCTTTTGTAAGAACTTTGTGTATGCCTCTTTTTCTTGCACTAACAAAGACTAAGCTAGATGTATCACTTGTGGAGCTTCTTCCATATTCAAATTTACTAGTTGTGTAGGCTCAATAAGAACTGATGACCTATCTTGGAAATAACTCGGTAGGTTATTAAGTACCCCATCCTTAGGTGCCTCAAAGAGGTTTTCACCTTCAGATACATCCTTTCTTTTTACTTTTTTGGGTTCTGACACCGCCACATAGTGGTTTTCACCATCAGAACCATTTCTCTTTTTTTTCTTTTCTTTTATTTTGTGACTGAGGTACTTAATATGGGTTCGAGAGCATTCAAGTAGTAGGCTATCTCATAGTCATTGTGAAAGGTGAGGAGCTGAGGCTCTTGACAAAGTTGTGACCAATCAATCAAATGATGGTTTAGAAGGGGTAGGTCAATGAATGGTTCAATATTATTGATATGAAAGGCATTGTCTATGGTGATCACACAGTTAGGATCTGCCAAGTCTCCTTCTAAGATACCTAAATTAGGACTCGTTCTACCAAACAAAGCGTCATCCACTAAGGCAATTCAAGTAGTCCAATCCTCTAGTCCTACACTAGGCTCGTTGGTCACATTGGGTTGAGTACTATCGGTATGGACAACATCCATGTCCAAATCAACTATTCCATCTGAAAGAGAGTCCCACTCGAACTCATGTGAATCTATTTCTGAATCTTTGCTGGGATGTTTACACCAAGGCTTGGGATTCCTTGATGTAGGAGCGTTGAGATTGTGAAGGGTGTCATCTTCTCTGGTGTCGATATTTTCAACTACTAAATCATCTCAATCCCCCCAAAGGAGATTGGTGGAAGGAACCCAATCATCAGTCATGTCTTGTTGGTTTTGGAGATTAGGTGTATAATCTGAGTCACTATCACTATCTATCACAACTAGGATAGGAACACTTTTGTTCTTTCCATTATCAAACCCCAGGCCAACCATTGACTTAGTCCTATAACTAAAAAGAGCATGGTTGAGTGGTTCAGCCTTGGCATCTAGCTTGTGACTGAGAGGGCCATGACTTGGGTAGCCCATGTTGGTGACCAACATGTATCCTCTCCCATAAGTCTTAGGAGATGGAGAAAATTTTTCAGTATGTAGGTACTTTTCTTCTCTGTATATCCAATCTCTAACAACCACCTCTTCTTTCTCATCCTAAATAGGTACTGAAGACTCTACAAAAGTATCAAATAGAGTCATGGCTGAAGATGAGGAATGCATCTCTTGTGACGATTTACCATAGGACCTAGGTGAAATTGGTAATTTTGTAAATGAGTCAATTTGATATCCTCCCATACCAAGGTCTATGGACTTGAATTTATCCTTACATTTCTCAAGAGCTGCCCCAAAATTGTCCACTTCTCTATTTAAGGGAACATGGGCCCCTGCTGAAATGGCATTAATAGATAAGGTACTATCACCTGGTATGTAGACTTCTACGCCATTGTATGGAAACTTGACACATTGGTGATAGGTAGATGGTACTGCTTGCATGTCATGAATCCATGGTCTACCTAGTAGGATGTTGTATGCTAGAGGACCAGCATCAATGATTTGAAACAAAATGTCCTTTTCAACAGGACCAATTCTGACTAGAAGAACAACTAATCCCTTAGAACTTCTCTCAGCCTCATCATAGGCTTTGATAGTAATTTTCTTCTTGGTATCAATGGCATGCTCTGAGTAACCCAAGTTTTTCAAAAGACTTAGAGAACAAATATTGAGCCCAGCACCCCCATCTATCAACACACACCTAACATGGGTTTTATGGATCATGACCTCAATGTGAAGGGCAAGATTGTGCGGATGGCTCAAGGCTTTATTGTCTTCTTCAGAAAATGTAAGGTAATGTGGGCTAGCAAGGTGGTTGACCATGTTCTGGAATTGGCTGACATCTATATTATTAGGGACATTTGCTGCATGCAAAGTGTCCTCAAGGACACGCTTGTGTCTAGGAGACAATTCTAAGAGCTCAAAAATGGAAATCTGTGCTAGCGTTCACTGTAACTGATCAAAAAGGTTGTAACTCATATCAGGACCAATTGCAAATTTGGGAGGAACACTTTTGGACATTGGTTGCTTAGATTTGTTGAATTAGGACCTCTAATGATAATAGGACCTTGGGACTGACTCCTAGTAACAACATTGAGAGGTTGAGATGACCTTCAAGATTGAGGACCTCTAAGAAAAACAATGGGTCCTTCATCAAATATTGGAGGTGAGCTTACATTATAATCATAGGGATCATTCCCTCTCATCATGTTGACATCATTGTCCACAACCTCAAGCATGTTAATGACATTTTCTACAGCTGTATAGGTGTAATTGATTGCGGCCTTGCCATTCTTGTTTGTAGAAGTCTCCCCCTTCTCATACTTAGGCAAGGGCTCCTTAAAGGCCTTGTGGCCTGCGTTTGTGGTCAACCCATCAACTTGTAATTTCCCATTCTCAATAAGGTCTTGAACAAGATGTTTGAGTTTAAAACAACCTTCAATGTCATGTCCAATCCCATTGTGGTATACACAGTAAGCCTTCTCATTCCACCAATAAGGTTTAGGATCTGGTATGCGAAACTTTTAAGGATCATGAGGTTGTACCAAATTATGAGCAATCAAGGTCTTAAAAATATCTACATAAGAGTCCCCAAGTTTAGTGAATTGCCTCTTTGCCGACTTAGATTTATCTTGATACTTGGGCTTGTGCTCTTGTTGATCTAAGGATGTCTATAGCTTCATAGCTTGAACTACATTAGATAAATTAAGAACTCCTTGTTCCTTAGGTTGTGGAGAGTCAAAAACTCCATCATTGACTACATGCTTATTTTTGTTCCAATATGAGTTCTTTTTATCCTTATTATTGTTGTTATTGTTTTGTCCATTTTTGTTGTTACTCTATTTGGCCAAAATACCTTGTTCTTTTAGAACATCCTTGATGTGACATGTAGTTTCTACCATAGTGCCAAAAGAATTAAAGACCATTTTTCTAACTTCATATCTTAATTGTAGCACTAGATTGCTCACAATTATATCAATCCTTTCTTCCTTAGGGATGGTCCTAGAATATTTGGAACATAAGCATCTCCATCTTTGTAAAAATGTCACAAAGGGTTCCCCTTGATTCTATTTTAATTTACACAAATCAAGCATGGTGACTGACCTTGATAAATTATATGCAAAATGTTGCACAAATCTTTGAACAAGTTCTTTAAAAGTTTTGAAAAGAGGAGTAATGTTGGTAAACCACTCCATAGCTTGGCCTTTTAGACTCCTTGGGATAACCTCATGAGATAGGAGTCTTCATGATGAAATTCAAAGCTCATAATATAGAACTAATGCACATGGTCATGGGGGTCACCACTACCATCATATTTGTCATATGTGGGGATTTCAACTTTTCTAGGAAAATCTACCATAACCACACTCTTGTCAATGGGATTGGGACATACGGAGTCCAAGTTGAAGGAACTCTTAGGAGCCATTATTTTTTCCATAGTCTTTTGCATTTGTTTAATCACCTCATCGGTTGAAGGGTTTTGCTTCTTAATCTTTTGGTCCACATCAAAGTTGTATGGGAATTTTGCACCTTTATTGATTAGACTTTCCAAGAACTAATCCTTATTTTTCTCCACATACTTCTCCACATATTGTTGGAAGGATCATTCTTGTTGCATTGCCATGAAATCAATAGTGTCAAAGTTGGCATTACTTCCTCTATGTTGAGAGCCATGATGAGCTCATTGGGAGGGTTGTCTTGAATGTCTAGGAGATGATTGTCTCCTATGATAGTTATACCGAGAAGTCCTTCTTCCTCCAGGACTAGGTGATCTTGATGGGATCCTTGACCTTCTTCTAGCTCTTCAACTTGGTGAGGGAGTAGATGGTGGAGAGTTGGTTCCACTGCTGGTACCCCTATTGTTGAATTGATCATGGAGTTGTTGCGCTAGGAGCCTATCTTGTTCTTCTTGTGTGGCTCTTCTCCTTATGTCTAGCAAAGCTCATTCCTCATCCTCCAATTATTTGAACCTTTCTTCCTTAGCATCTTGTTCATCCAAGAAAGCTTATTTTTCTCTCTCAATGTGCTTCAACCTCTCACTTGTGTATCGTGAGGTGTCTCTAAGTGGAGAAGGTTGTCTTGAATGTCTAGATACATTAGCTACATTGATATGAGCATCACCAGATTTGTTGTTTTGGTCTTCATGTTGTGATCGTGTATCTGAGTGAGCTTGTCTATGATGTTTCTCAACTCATTGATGAGCATCTAGATACCTTGTTTTGATAGGAGGTGATCCAGGTGGACTATTAGAAGAAGACCCAGCAGACATCGTGCCACCCCTATGTCATTGAAACATGCCATTAAGAGTTTGATTCATTGCTTCTCTTTATTGTCTAGTGAAGGTATAACTCATGTCCATATTTGATGAAAAAGGTGCTAAAGAGGAACTCAATTCATTGGGATTACTCTTTGGGTCAAAACAAACCTCAGACTCACTCTTAGGGGATCGATCGAAAATGGGTTCTTTTCCCTTTCGCTGTTCACGAGTCTTAACTAAGGGTAATTGATTAAAGACAACCGGGGGTTGTTTTCCTTGATTCACTTGGTACCTTGTTGTAACTGACATGAAATAAAATGAGTCTTGATGATAAGGTGACCTCTCAAAGTGTCAACACCAAACTAAGATAATTAAAGTTCTCTAATGTCCAAAAAGAGATGGTAAGATAGGAACTACAAAAGGCATTACCAACACTGTCAAAGAGGTGCTTAAGTCAAAGGATCAATATCCTTGCATGTTTGAACCAGGAGGAAGGACTTAGCCAAATTGTATAATTAAAATTGAATTTGAATGGAAATGATTTGAACAAAAAAAGAGTACTAGAATTCTCCAAGAATGTTACTAACAACTCTAGAGATATACTTTCTCAACAGGAATAATCTTCTAACGTGACAATTCTTCCCAAGGTGACTTTGTAAATCGAATGACACTACCCCTAGAGGGCTAAAACAAAAATTTAGGGTAAAGACAAGCTTCCAGTGGCAAGATAAGTTACCTTCCTAAAGACCTAGCCAACTAAAAGCAACTGTGAAATGACTAAAACTAGGTATACAGCAGAAAATTCTTAGGTGAAACTTTCCAAGCTAACCAGGTGATACTTCTCACTGAGGTGATATTTCACCTTTCACCAGGTGATAGACCTCACAATAACCAGGTGATAGACTCCAGGCAAGTCAGGTGATAATCCAGAAGAAACAAACTATCACGCGATATTTCTTCTCAAAGCAGGTGATACTATTGCTAGTTTGTATGACACTTGACCAGAATTGTGTGAAATATGCATTTTCAGGTCTGTTTGATCAAAATTTTTAGTCTGAGGGTTGATGTTTTCAATCTCAATCACAATATTAGAAAAAATTCAACAGGTTTTCAAACAGTAAGGGATCAAACATGTCTTAAAACACTTGAAACAAGGGCAAAAGCAACCTTGCCAAGACAAAAACTTGTGATATCAAAATAGAAAAGCACCCTAGGAATACTATTGATTGTTTGAATGTTCAAAGACATTAACACTGGTATTACACAATTGAAGACACTTCAAACAATTTCTATCCTAGAAAGTCAAGGCTCAATGCTTAACAACTTGGCCCACACTTGATGCTCCCTTGCCTCACACAAAGTGGTTTCCCATAATAGATATTGGCTTTGTCATGGAAGTTGCAAAGACACAACCAAAGGAACACATATGGTGAGTAATCTTGGGGTGATCTGGGTTATTCCACTTGGATCAATCCTTGCACCAAGAAGCTAAGCAGCAAAATAGGGTGGCTTCTAACTATGGTTCTTAATAAGGGCTTTCATTCATAGTACCCCTCTTGCTCCTCATAAAGGACTGGGACCTCATGGCCTCAAGAGTACCTTAAGAATTCTTGCTCAATACTTTCCTCATGGTCACAATCCCACAAGTACTCACATCAAGTGAAGACAAGCACTACATCTACCAAGGTTTTGTGTTCTCGATAGCCTTGAGTTTATAGTGGGTTGGAATAGTTGGCAATAAGCTTGTCCCCACTTGGGTCATTCCTCTTGATTGCTCAAGAGTAGGCCTGCTAAAGGATTCTAACAATATAAACAAAAATGGATCAACTTATGAGGTTCAAGGATTTTGTTTCACCACAAGGGTGAAGAACATACTCCTTTATCTCAAAGCTTTCTCCCAAACACACCAAGCAAAGGTTCAATTACCCTCTTGCTTTCAAAATCCAAAGATGGGTCAAGATTTTTTGGTTCACCACAAGGGTGAAGAGCATACTTCTCCTACCACCTCAAAATTCCTTCCACAAGATATTAAGTGCCTATGAAATGAAACAACTAGTATATGCCGCACTCAATATAGAAAGCAATTAAACAAGCACTTGATTTGGTTTTTATGCTTTGGGCAGCCCTACAAAAACCATTAGTATCCCTTGTGCATTTGAAGCTTTGATATGCATTCTTTTAGCAAAATGTTTCAAGCAAATGCACCTACAACCACAACTTGTTAGGCCAACAAGGTTAGAACAATCAAAAATTCAATTAGCTCCAAGTAATCCACTATCAAAAGTATTCAAAGCACTAAAGGTGGAACACTTAACTCTTCAAATAAATGTGAAGTGAGCCCAAAAATTGGAACATTTAACTCTTCACACAAAATCAAAGCAAGTCAACACCTTAGAAAACTAATGAGATCGAGAAAGCATAAAAGTGAGAACTTTGTGGAACACTTCACACTCTTTTCAAGTAGACCCCTCCCTTATGTATGAATGCTAACCTTGCATCCAAAGGGCATAAATGAGGGGCGATTAGAAATAAGCGAGTCCAACAACCCAATGTAGCTAACAAGATCAATCAAAAGTACTCTTCAAGTGAGTGTGAAGTGAGTCCACAAGGTGGAACATTTAACTCCTCACACAAACTCAAGGTGAGTCCACACCTTAGAAAACTAATGAGATCAAGAAAGCATAAAAAGGGGGAAACTTTGTGGAACACTTAACACTCTTTTCAAGTAGACCCCTCCCCTATGTATGAATTCTGACCTTGCATCCAAAGGGTGGAAATGAGGGGCGATTAGAAATAAGCGAGTCCAACAACCCAATTTAGCTAACAAGATCAATCAAAAGTACTCTAAAGTTGCTTATCAATACTACTTAGAAATGAAAAAGGGTTAAATCAATGGAGTATTTAACTTTCTAGGAAAACACAGAGTGAGTCCACAAAGTGGTGCATTTAACTCTCTATGTAAACAAGGAATGAATCCATGCCCCCAATCACTCAATGAGATATTTGATATTGGAAACCAAGAAGCATTCACTTACACAAACTTGTAAAAAACAAATCTATGTTCTTTCATTCACCATTAAGAGCATAAAAGAGATGTGCCTATGAAAGCAAGTAAACATTCAAGCCAAACATGTGAGAGGTTCTTTTTAGATTTAAAATCCAAATGAAGGTGCAAGAAACTAAGTACAACAATACAAATTAATTCTGTCTAAGTGCAGGAAATAGAAACAGCAAGCTAACTAAATCAAGATTCAGCCAAAAAACCTCAAAAAGGCTCACTGTCAGGTACAGAAATAGACTGCAGACACCAAAATTATCACATGACACTTCTCAGTGTATTGGAGCGATAATACTAGTCCGAGCGATACTCTTCTCTATACCCGGGTGATACTTCGTCTGAGACCAGGCGATAGTTCCTGAAATAGGTGGGTGATACTTCCGACATGTGAAGTATTGCTCGTGTATACAGAGAACTATCATGTGATATTCATGCAACTATCATGTGATACAATGAGATAGAAAACCCAGAGACCACGAATAATGTCCAAAAATCACTGAAAATATGATGAAAATGCAAACTTTAAAGGACAAAGCTAATCTACTCTACCCCACGGTGGGCACCAGAAATGTACACACAAAAGTAGTACACTTCTATGAATCCTTACAATCAAGAACACTCAAAAATGAGGTCTCAAAAATTGATCCATAGCTCTCTATGTATGGATCTGCAAGATTGTAAAATTGCTCTCAGCTAGAGCTAATAGCCTTAATGACCTTGCTAGTCAACCACACAATGAGAGATTCAAGTGAAGACAAGGGCAAGAATGCCAATATCCCCAAGAATCAAATGAAATGAAATGTAAGCTAGATTAAGATGAATATGCAAACTAAGCTATGGAAATGAAAGTACAATGCAACTAAACTATGAAAGGAAAGAACAAGTGTTACAAATCCTTCCTATTTAGACTATGTGAGATTAATCTATTGCATAAAGAAAGTCTATACTAAGAATGCCATGATTATGAAACTATGAAAGCAAACTAAATGAGATGAAACAATAATGTCTTCAAAGCTTGGATGCAAGAAAGTCTTCAAAGAGCTCCAAATGACCTAGAAAACCTGCAGCATAAAGTTAGCATAAAAGTGAATGATATGCAAATGAGGAATAGAGCTCTTCTTTTATAGGAAATGAAAATGAATGGACCATGGAGATTAAGAGGAAAAAGACTTAATCAACGGTGGAGCATCAAAGAGGGGCAATCTATGTGCACAAATATCCTCGACTAGGAAAATAAGAGTTGACTTTTGTGTCCATATAAGACAAAAAGTGCTTTTCTCCTTTTTATAAAATAAGGATAATGCTTTATTTGTGCAACTTAGGATAAGCTGAAAAGTGGGGGCTTTTTATTTATTAAAAGGGGAGGAACTATTCCTTTTAAATAAATAAAGACTTAGGATAAAATGGTTAGCCCAAGGCAAATAATCAAAAATGATAAAAAGGATTTGATCAAGGAAATTGATATAATTGATAAAATGCTAATTTTTGAAAATACTGATTCAAGGATTTGATAAATTGCTAAATGGGGGCCCAAAGTCTAGGTGACCATTTTAGGGTGCATATAGGCCTTAGTTCCTAAGAAGAAGAAACCAAGTAGTAGAGACCCATCTTCGGTCTCCCTTGCAGCCACCAGAAGCAGGAACAAGGCTAAAGGGGTAGAATCCAAACCCCAGAAGGAAAAATGACTAGCCAAAAAAGGCAGGAAGAAAAAAGTGTGAAACATATGGAGGGAAATCGGGTTTCTTTCCAAGTTAATGGCTCCTCCATCAAGAAATGAAATTCATCTCATGGAATATTCATGGGCTTAATAGCTCACATAAGTAGGATATCATTAGAAATATGATTAGAGATCACAGACTGGACATATTCTTAATCCAGGAAACTAAAATGTAGAAGGACAAGTTAGAGAAAATAAAGTTCAGTAAAGCCATGGAGAACAAAGCCACTAGCTCTGATGGAGCCTCTGGTGGCCTTATCACAATGTGGAACTCGCATCACTTCAAAGCTGAAGTCATCCATGAAGGAGGTAATCTTCTTCTCATGCATTTCACTAGAATAAAAGATAATGAAAGGTGGTTTATTTTGAATATTTATGCTCCTAACTCTAGAAGAGATAGAAAGATCTATTGGAATAAGATTATCTCCATCACTGCTCAACTTAACTGGTCGAAAGGCATCATTATGGGGGATTTCAACACCCCTCTCAAAGAAGGGGAAAAAAGGGAGGAATTGCAATGAACTCTGAAAGCAGACATGATCTTATGGACCTCATCAATGACCTAGCCCTATTGGATATGGATCTTCTCAGGGCTGAGTTCACCTAGTCTAATAGGTGCACTGGAAGGGAATATATTCAAGTTCATCTAGATAGGGCCCTGGTGTCTCTTGATTAGCTAAATAGCTACAGTCTTAACCTTTTTTTCCTGGTCCGTGCTGGATCTGATCATTCTCCCATTGCGCTTTCTCTGAACCAGATAAACAAGTGAAGGAATTTTCCCTTTAGATTTGAAAAGATGTGGATCTCCCATCCTAACCTAATTAATAAAGTAAAAGAGTGGTGGAACATTGATGTGGAGGGCACAACCATGTTCAGAGTGGCTAAAAAACTAAGTAACATTAAATGCAATGTTAAAAAATGGAATAGAGAGGAATTCGGTCATATCTTTACCTCTAAAGATAAGACTCTCAATGATCTAAATAGCATCCAAGAGGAAATCTAGAAATGGGGCTATGATGATGAAAGACTGCAAAAAGAGAAAAGCATTCTCTCAGAGTATCATAACATTATTGGTCAGGAGGAATCTTTCTGGAAACAAAGATTGAGTTCCATCTAGCTCAAGGAAGGAGATAGAAATACTCATTTTTTCCATGTTTCCACCATGAGACACAGAGTTGCCAACAAGATTAGTAGCATCAAGAAGGGAGACCAATCACTAAAGGAAGACAATGATATTGCTGATGAGGCTATCTCATACTTTTCTTAGCTCCTTTCTAAAGACCAGGGATTGTCTGATCAAGACCAGACCTCTCTCCTGGATAACATACCAAGAATCATAATTGATCTTCAAAACAAAAATTTATGCTCTATTCTGGATATGACAGAAGTCAAGAAAGCTCTGGATTCTCTTCCTGGAGATAAAACCCCAGGCCCAGATGGCTTCTCGATGTTCTTCTTTCACCTTTACTCGGATGTTGTGAAAGATGATGTGGTTCAAGTTGTGCAAGAATATTTTGGCTCGAAGAATCTCCTCAAAGAACTCAATGCCACCTTCCTAGTGCTTATTCCCAAGATATCGGGAGTGGACTCCTTTGAGCAATTCAGACCCATAAGCCTATGCAATTCCTTCCTTAAGATAATCTACAAGGTTATTACCATCAGGATTCTCAATCTTCTCCCTTCCCTAATCTCACAGTAGCAATCTGGCTTTGTGCCTAGAAGGCAGATTTTGGACTCCATTATGATGGTGCATGAAGTTATTCATTCATTAGAAGAAGGAAAAAGGGAAGGCTTTCTACTCAAACTCAACCTTTCCAAGGCCTATGACCGGGAGGACTGGCAGTTTATTATGAAAGTTCTGGGAGATTTTGGCTTCAATTCCAATTCTTGTAAGCTCCTCTTTCAAATCATCTCGACCCCTTCCTTGGCCCCATCCATTTTCTTCAAACCCTCAAGGGGCCTAAGACAAGAGGACCCTCTTTCCCCCATTCTCTTCATTATTCTTTTTGAATGCCTTGGAAGATCTATCTTAGAGTCCCAATTGAATGGGGACATGAAAGGTATCAAACCCTCATCTGGTGACCTCATTTTCACACATCAGCAATTCATGGATGACACCATTCTTGGGGGTGAGGCTTCAGTGGGAGAGGCTAGAGTGGTGAAGGAAATTCTCAACAACAACACCAGGGCTACATGCCAATTAATCAACTAGAATAAAATCTCTCTCTTTTATATCAACACTCCTAAAGATAGACAGAGGAAAATAGGTCAAATAATGGGAAGTGGTATTGATACCTTACCCTCAACCTATTTGGGGTTTCCCTTAGGGGTCAAACCTTTGGAAGCCTTCTAGAATAAATTGATTGACAGATTTAACAAGAAGCTTACTGGTTGGAAAGGGGTCTTCCTCAGCCAGGCAAGTAAGATCCAGCTAGTAAAGTCAACTCTACAAAACCTCCCCACCTGTACCCTTAGCCTCTTCCCCATTCCGGCCAAAGCTGCGGAAGCCATGGAAAGAATCTAGAAGAGATTCCTATGGTCTAGAGCTAAGGATCAAAATCCCATCCCCCTCATAGCCTGGGAGAAAGTGTGTCAGCCTAAAATTGGTGGCGGCCTTGGCTTAAGGAAGTTGAGACCTTTCAATAAATCCCTTCAAGCCAAACAAATTTGGAGAATTTTTAACAGCATTGCCGAGTGGAGGGACACCTTTGAAGAGAAATACCTATGGCATAATGCAATCCATAGTTTTTTTGAAGAAACAGAGTCCCCTAAAGGTTCTGTCATTTGGAACAGTTTTCTCAGGGTTAAGGAGCTTGCCAAATCCAGAGCCAAGTGGAAAATTGGTAATGGTCAGTCTATCAATTTTTGGAAGAATAATTGGCTTCAGATGGGTAGTTTGAGTAACATTGATACTTTTTACACCTAGAGTCAAGCTTGTTCTCAAACCTTTGAAATGTAGGTTTGCAACTACAAAAGGAACCACAAATGGGTTGATCTTACTCAAATCTCCCAGGTCCTAGCTCCTTTGATGATGGCTCTCAATGCGATCTCCTTGTCTCCCAAGCAGGATAAGATCATATGAGGATTCCTCAGACAGGGTTTACACTGTGGCCTCGGCCTATTCCTCGTTGACTACTCAAGCCAATGACTTAAACCTACTATGGGCCAAAGCTTGGATCCCTGGTATTACACCCAAAATAAATGTCTTCTTTTGGCTCCTTCTATAGAACCGTATTCTCATAGTGGACAACCTCATCAAGCATGAATTCCAGTTCACCAATAGATGTGCTCTTTGTAAATGTTGAGAAGAATCAGGGGATCACCTTTTCATCCATTGCTCCTTTGCCAATCACATCTAGCACCTCATATTTTTGGCTCTAAATCTTTCATGGTGCTTCCCCCTATCTTTTAGTGATCTCTTCTCTCAATGGGCCTTCAATAGGTTCAATCAAGAGTTCGGGCTTCTATGTACTTGGATTCTTCCTCATTTTTGCTGGGGAATCTAGAAGGAGCATAATAACTGCTTCTTTCAAGATAGTTCTACTACTTCCAAAATTATTTTTGAAAAAATCACTCATGTTGTTAAAGAAAATTTCTTCTACTATGGAAAACCTAACCCTTTTGCAGGAATTGCCCGTGCTGCAACTCAGGATAAGAGAAGAAACTGTGTGGACCTGTCCCCTGACTAGATGGACCAAAGCCAACTTTGACGACATGGCAAAAGGGAACCCTGGTCAAGCCGACAGTGGAGGAATTATCAGGAACAAATTTGGCATTGACATGGAAACTATTAGCTTTCCCTTGGGTGCCTAGATGAATCACTTTGCCGAAGCTAACGCAGCCCTTCAAATCACCAAACTTGCGAAAGATCAAGGAGTTAAGTGGCTCTGGCTAGAAGGTGACTCGATGAACATCATCAATTTCCTCAACCTCACTCACCCTCCCTCTTGGTCCATAGCCAACATTATCATGGAAACCAGGGTCATTCTAAATAGCTTTGACAAGGTGTACATTTCCCATGCCTATAGGGAAGCCAATGGTGTGGCTGATTGGTTTGCCAATTTGGCTGTCAATAAGGAGGCTAAGCATATTTGGAATAAAGGGGAAGACTTTCCTAAATATGTCAAGGGAATCCTAGATAAGGAAAGAATATAGTGCATCAAAGGAACAATCTTACAACCTTAGCCCCTTTCTTGGTGACTAGGGGAGGCTGATCTGTTTCTCCTTGTTCGGTCCTCCCTTCTGTTAGTTTTTCTGGTTGACGCCCTAGCTTTCTCCTGCCACGCATGTCCTGCTCTGTTGTGGTCTTCCTTCTTTGGCCTTTATGTGGCTTGTCTCTCTCTTGTTTTACCAGCTTTTCTTTCTTTTGATAGAGATGTGTGGGTTTCAGGCACCTTGTAAAACCTATTTTACTTAATCAAAAACATTGGGCAAGTGCACCAAGATGGTGTGCACAAAGAGGGTATAAGGCGCCACTTTTTTTTCTTTTTTTTTTCTGAAATCATGTAAACTTGAACTTGGAAGAGAAATTTAATAGTTATGAACTCAAAATTAGAATGTGTGAAAATAAAAATAATTATAGTACTTTGAATCTAGTCTCTAAATTACTAAAGTCTTTAAATAATGGATAAGATTAAGAGGCTTAAATCCATTATGCACGAAAAATAGTTTCTGAGTTTTTCAAGATTTTTTGAAGTGGGTGCATCATGAAAATTAGGTGTTTATTCATGCACTAGACATAAATTATTATAAAAAAAAAAAAATGCAAACTTTATTTTTAAAAGTGTATATAATCAAGTGTAGAACAATAATATGTATTTAAAAAAAAATTTAGTCAAGCATATCAAAAGTTATTAAGAAAATGGTATACATGTCCCTAAGAACTATGGAGACACTAATAAAGAAAATTAAACTTTACTATTATAATGTTGTCCAAAAATAGAAAAAAAAATGGTTAGAAAGCTTAGAAGACATCTTAAATTATGGTGGTAAATTTACAAATACCCACTTGATGTGTTAACCTGATGATGAAGAAGTTGACAAATCTATTTTGAAGAGGAAAACACATGAAAAAAGAGGTAAAATAGAGGGAAATAAAGGTCCAAAGCCTCAACCTTTTTATATAGACCTATTAATTAGCCATTTCCTTGAAATGTTCATTTATCAAACCTAAGTCTGATTGGTTTATTTGTATTTAAAGTAAGTTGATTAGGCTAGGGGTGTTTTACTATTATTTTGGTGGGTGGCCACTTTTTACCACACCATCTTGGTGCACTTACTCCACAATGGAAACTTTCCCTTTTACTAGTAATAAACTATTATGAATTTTAATATAAGTAACAATATAGATCAATTTAGTATAACAAGGAAGGTTAGCCATCAATGCACTAAAATTCAATTCCCTTAGAAAGTAATGATAACACACCTAAAATCTCACACTCAACATCCATTCAAAATTCACATTTTAAATAATTATAATTGAAAGGTATATTATTTTCTACTAATTAACTAAGAACAAGTACACCAATTCACAGATTGTCACTCAAATATACCATCCTTTCATCATTTTTTAAGAAAGATCAACAACTTGGATCACTTAATCGTAATTCTTAAGAAAAATGCTTCACTTTTAAGAAATATTCATCCTCGATATAATTTCAAGTTTATTACACAAATAGAAATAAAAAATCATAAAACATAATTATATCTTTACTTAAAAAGAAATGGTGATCTATTTATATCTCTAGTATACCATTAAAAAACATAACCAGATATGAACTTTATACAAACATGCTAGTGGACATCACTAAGATTACACACCATAAAGCTTGGAAATGGCCACCTTATTTGGACAATCTCTCATGTTGCATCAACGCTCACAAAAATTCTTGTGTCCCTATAAAATCTCTTGCATTTCAAGGTACAATATATCTATCTAATCTATATCCAAAGTCCATAATATATATTCCATGCCTTATTCAATGGCTTGACGATGTTTGGGTCATACATACATAAGGTAAGATTCTCCATACAAGACTATGTTCTTTGTTCCTTTTTTATGTTTAAAATTTTTTATCTCTAAGGATTAAGTATTACACATAGGTAGGTAGTGAGTCCTAGTTGTATCATAACCTCACATACCCCCATCCTCAAGGGTTTCATATGCCTATTTCCTCATAAACAATCACTATGTCCACCTCATACATCCTTAGAAAGAAGACTCATCGTAACACAAAACCAACATTCAAAAACACTAAACATAATGTATTTTAACCACCAAAGTTAGTTAATCAGAGGAAATAAATTATCAATTTTGATAATAAGAAAAAATTAGGAAATTTTAAACAATAAATTAAATGTAATATAAATCTCACAACTTATGGCTAAACCATCACAAACAAGATAAAAACATTTTCTAGTCTGTACACAAATAAAGGTAAAAAAATCATACATTGCACATTAGATCATTATGTGACTAAAATGAGCCACCCAATGAGGAAGGAGGGAAAAATAATATGAATCTTGCAATGAGCCCCTAATCTAGTACATATTTGAGCATTCCATCTACACAAAATTAATTTTTCACCTCAAATACACCCTACATCACATCACAATGTGGCACTACTATACACCAAGTAGAGAAGGAACACACTACTCATATTTCATATGGTAGTATTCCTCAAGGACAAAGCATGAACATTACACACCCTACATATAAATACCTCATAGATAAGTCACAGATAGGCTATTTTTTGTAGCCAAAACTATACATTGCTAGGCCGCACCCATATGCCTATCAGCTCTTAAATAAATGACGAATCACATATGCCCCTCTTCAAGCATGAAATCATCTCTATATCAATTTCTATCAAGTAGTAATATGTGACATACATAGACTATGCCTTCTCCTATCTATGTAAAAGTAATCATTTTATCAAGCTTGGCTTACTACAATAAAAATATGACATAGGCACCAACATTGTGACATAACATGAGTGGTGTGTGCCATCATATTTATTTAATCCAAATACACATATCACAGGGTTTAATAAAGGCCACTTAGAACATAATAGGATTGGATAATAATGTAAAAGAAGGAAAGAGTGTCATATAACATAGCCTTAATATGAGTTACCCTATCATCCTCTATAGAACTTGACCCCCATTTGACAACTCACGTGGAACCAAATAGTCCTTTCATGAAGCTAAGGAGACTCAAAATTGCATACCAATTTCTTATGTTTTTTTAGGCCATCCATATCATATTATTAGTCTATACAATAACTCAAGGCCTTGGTTGGGTACCATAGGATCCACTTGGTTAAGAAAGTATCTAATGAGTTACCTTGGCAACAACTTTAGGGGCCCAACCTCTATTGAGAACCTCTCTCTCTAATTACATCATGTCAAAACATGTGCCCATATGGTATCTATCCCAACATGGGTAAAATATTCTCCCTACATGATAGATCACATAAATATGTATGATTACATGAAGCCTCAATAAATGTATATCCTTACATATAATATCTTTTCAAGTATTAGTATCTTGATTAGGAACTATAAGGGGTGGGCTAATCACTTATGAACCATGGATACAATTCCACTGCTAAACAAGGCCAACGCATGTTCATGACATCCTAAATAATATCCCTATTTTAAAAAAAAAATCCCCAAACTCCTTTTTTATCACACCCCTCCAATACCCACCTAATATCCCACACCCATTTTCCTATGTAAACCCACACTTGTCACACCAAAAAAGATCTCCCCCTATTTAGGCAATATATTTCACCCATTTTTCCCCATTTTAAACCCCCCAATATGATTTTACATGGTATTGTATTTCCTATTTAGTAAAGACCTCATGACCTCTTGATCCTCACAATCAACACAGGGTAAGTTCCATACTCACTCCCTAGCGAAAGTACTACACTTCTATACACATTATGAACCAAAAAGTGTGGTCACTTCTATAAAACCTTATATCTCAGAGATCCAATGAATTTGGAGTCTTAGAAGGTGGCTTATAGCTTCCTATCCATAGCATGCAAGAATCATGTAGATAAAGATGGTGACTCTCAAATGAACTGAATAAGAAAGATCCCTACAAGGTGCAATATAGAATGAAAGATTCAAGTACATATCAAGCAATGAGAGTGTAAGTATCCAAGATCTCCCTCATGAATGAAAATAAAAAATAATTTAAGATGCGATGCAAGATTAATCTAAGATAAAATTCAAGAGTGTAAGGAAAGTAAATCTAAGCTAACAAGATGAAAGAGTACTATCCATGATAATTAGACTAGATTAAATAAGCTAAATGATAATACAATACCTCAAGATACAACATAAGCTAAGATACAAGGATGAGCCAAGATGTCAAGATGCCAAGATATCTTGCCAAAGAAGCAGGAATGAGGAGAGAGACTCCTTTTAAAGAAATTAGAAATAAGCAGACGATCAAGATTAAGAGGCAGAAAAATGAGTAACGGTAGAGATTAGGTCTTGGTTGATCCATGTTCTCATGTCTTTAAGAGGAAAAAAGAGAAGGATAAGATTAGGAGGGAAAACAATGAGTGGTTGCGATAAAGACGAAAAAGCCTTCTTCAAAAGTCATAAGATTCAATCTTATTGGAAATTGCACTTTTCTTTTTCTTTTTCTTTTTCTTTTCATTTTATTATTTTATTTTATAAAATTGGCTTTCATGCGCACTTAAGATAAAGGGTTTTTGTTATTATTTAATTAAAAGGGAGAATGTTCATTTAATAAAATAAACATAGAAAAAAGTGGTCAAACTTTAGGATATAATCAAATAAATGATCAATTGATTAAGTAGAATTGATTTGATGCAAAGAAATGGTTTAATATTTTAATTTAATTTTTCATAAAGATGTCTAATAGTTTTCTAGACTAAAATTGGGTGATTACATTTTCCCTCTTTGAGTTAGTGTGTGAGAAAGCACATTCAGTCAAACAAAATGATGTTAGGAAAATAATTGATATGAATTGATGAACTACCCTGAGAGACACTATCTGTGAACTTGATAGAATGAAGCACAAGAAGGTAAACA
Organism: Chamaecyparis obtusa; assembly: GCA_027943335.1. Taxonomy (NCBI): domain Eukaryota; kingdom Viridiplantae; phylum Streptophyta; class Pinopsida; order Cupressales; family Cupressaceae; genus Chamaecyparis; species Chamaecyparis obtusa. Next base: position 190,013 of record BSBK01005816.1, read on the forward strand.
TATTTTCAATGCACAATTTGATGTGAAACAATGAAACTAAATATTGAGACTAAGGTTGAAAGGTACGACAATACCAGAACTGATTTGATGGGATGAGAACTGATATGTCCAAGATCAGATTAAAGAAACTTAAAGAATCTAAACTTTCTATGAAGTGATGAAGCTGAGATGTCCCTAGAGATGATAGTGTTAACCTATAAATGATTAAATATCTCGAGGAAGATATAGGCAATCACCGAGCTACTAAAGTGATATGTAAGATAATTAAATCAGTCAATATGTTGTCATTGATGTCAACTAGTTTTGACTACACTTATCATGATGCTTGAAAATATCTAAAGAAGAAATTAGTAAAGGAATGAGACATCTACATGGGTGAACCCACAATAGTGGGTTACACTTTTTTGCTTGAACGGACACTGAAGTCTAAATTTTGAAAAAAAAAATCTGATTCGGATGCATATTGTCGTTAAACCATTTGAAATCAAAAGATGAAGTAAATTAGAGTCTTTTAGGATTTTTTGTCTAGATTCTAAATATATTTTTTATTTTTATTTTTGAATTGATTTGAATATTTTTTTCTTTCTCCCACGAAAACTGGTATGTTGCTGAAAATGTTGTTTTCAAAGAGTGACATTGTTTTCATAGAGTATAACTTTTTTCTAAAATAGATATCAATCTGCTTCTTTCGAATTTAGTTTTTTAACATCCATATAGAGGGAATGAAATTGGTTTGACAACATTATCATGATTATTTCATATTTTATTAACATTTGAAGTTGACTAAATAGTAATTTTGACATACCTTGACTACATAGCTTATAACTTGTCATGTATTTGTCCAATTTCATTTTTAGTTTTTTTGATAGAAAGATAACTTCAATACCTAGGGCATAGATATTTTTTAGAATTTTTTTTCTCTCATTTACTATTTTTTCGTAAGCATCGAACATAGAGGTAGACATATGGTGAAATATATATGTTTAGTAAAACTAATAATACAGAGTCATAATAAAATTAATATATATTAACATTATAATCATTGGAAAGATTTTTCTTAGTAGTACCTTACTACATAGATAGTTTTGTCAAATTGGTTCATTTGATTTTCCAAAAGATAAACTCGAAGTGATTTTTTGTCAGCATTTTAATAAGTGTGAAGGAGACTCCATTATAGGTATGAATGAGGAGTATAGATGTTATATCAATGTTTTTTTTATCTAAGAGGCTTTGAGCTAACCATTTGTATTTAAATCCTTCAAATAAAACCTCTCAAGGCTTAAATCATCATATTTTATTAAAAATGTGTTATTTCAGCAAAAATCAACATCTCTAAAAAAGTGTAACCCACTATTGTGGGGTCACCCACTGTATGAATATGAGATGGATATGACAAATATGGATATGGTGTACATTTGGTAACTTATTGATGAGTCTATGGCATCATATTTCTGAATTGATCATGTTACATGAATTTGTTATGAATTGGAGATCAGAACTAAAGAAGTTTATGTGGTCGGTAATTCAAGATTTTTGTCTACATTGAGCTAGTGTAGTGTATACCGACTAGTTTAACTGTAATAATCGAGTTAGTTATCACTAACACATTTTGTATTGACCAAGTGAAATAAAAATATAAAGTTTACAATAGCCGACTGAATTGATGAGCTGGAAAATGCTTATGATTCTGAGGTAGAAGATAGAGTTTTTTATGAAGATCCAATGCCTGACAAAATTCATGAATGATCAAATGGAGAAGGATGAAACATGTTATTCAAACAACTGTCAAGGAAGCTTGAAGTGGAAAAATGAATGATGGAGATTAAGAGGTAAAATATAATGGATGATAAGAAAATGGTTTATGAAGTCTATTTAAAGAGACATCAGATTCATTGTTGAGTCTAGGTGAGTTGAAGACTGTAGCAGAATTCATGTGAAAGGAACTATTTTCATGCACTACTAATCAAATTGGTTACAAATAGAAATGAGCTAAACTACAGGCATTGCCCAGCATTAGAGAAGCATACACCAAGCTGGATAAATTGGAGAAAATGAAGGGTTGAATTGATTATTGATCAAAGGAGGTATTTTGAGCTTAGCAGAGATCTAAAAATCTAAAAATCTTGGTTGTATTTGAATCAGATCATTACTGTATTAGTTTAACCATTTTTATAGAAAAATCTTTTAACTGAGTGGACTTAAATGTCTTTTTTTATTTTTATATGACATTCAATGAATGTTGATTGTTTTCTTGTTGACCCCATAGTGAATAATGGTCAAGGGAGAACTGTTAGTGATAAATCCTCTACCCAAGTTACACATTGTAGTGTGCTTTTTAACCTTTAATAGGGTTGGCTCCTAATTGATTTCATTTTGGAAGAGTGAATTATTTTGGGTTATTGGTCCCAGGCGGTGATGCAGGAGCATCTCGGGCTTAGAGCAATCTTGCATCAACCAAAAACATTTCCTATTTTCAGTTTTTTTCTTTCTAATCATTTTATTTTTTGGTTTCATGGTTTGAGAAGCTTACATCATTTTTATGACCTATTTTGGAACCTTCCCCTAAGATCTCATAAAGATTGGATGGACTGTTTCAAAGTTACAGTTGTTTTACTTGTCATCAGAGTAGTATTTTCCTATAGTTTTGGAGCTGATTGTGCGTAGTGGCGATGTTGATACTTAATGAATCAGAATTTTCTATCTTAGGAACTTTAAGAGGACCTAAAATAATACTATTTCCCAAGAGCACAAGCCCTAATTCATTATAAGTAAAAAGTTATGACTATTTTTCTCAGGGACCTATTTTTTGCCAGTTTTCATGTGAAATGTGGAGTGTTTCTTCTTGTGTGTTTCCATGTGATGAGATGGGGCCTTGAGAAGTTAAGGGAATGTTTTTGGGTCATGTGTGGACCTAAATCCAAAGGTTCATTAATTTTTTATCATTCTTACATTAGTTTTGGTTTCTTTCCTTAGATTGGACCTATAATGTAATTAAAGTCTGACTGGCCGACTTGTGGCTTAGTTGGCTATATATTGAGAGCTTGGGTAGATGTTTAGTAGTCAGATGGGTGGTAGATTGGAAATTCTATGAGAGTATTATCATACTTGGATCCTGCAAGATCTTGTAGATCAAATGTTTTATCTAATATTGTAATAGCAAAGCTAGTGGTTTGTATGCTTGGAGACAAGGAGATTGCTTGGAGGCTTGCGAGCTCAAGTTTAGATTTGCCTTAGTGTTTCCATCAATTTCTGATGTGTTTCAGAGCTAGAATAGCTTGGATACTTTTTAATTTCATTTTAAAAGGCTGAAACTTGGAAGTCCTTATAGTCGGGCATGTTGAATGAAATTCTATTTCAAAGCATTATCTTGTTATATTTTGCTGCAATTGGTGTTGTTATAATTGGCGGTGTAGGTTTGGACCATCCATTATTGGATCCTCCATCCCTACCCTATGTCAAGTGGTATTAGAGCTTTAATATCTTGAGTGTGTAAACTAGTTGAGGTTGTTTGCACCAGGACCTTGTATTGACGATGCCTCCAAGAAGAGCTCGTGAGACCTCAGAGGAAAAACCTACTAGAGAATTTAGTCTTGATGATTTCAGGGCTTTGTAGAAACAAGTGCAAGATCTACAAGAGGAATTGAGAAATAAGAAGACTACCTTGAAAGAGGATAGTGATGATGAATCAGAGGAAGAAGATCATTTTGAAGAAGCTGTAGAAGAAGATAGAGATCCAAAAGAGAATAGAATCCTGAAGGCTATGTCTAAGATTGGGAAAAGACCTAAGATTGAAGTTTCTACATTTGTTGGAAGCCTTAGGCCAAAAGAGTTGATTGGTTGGATTAATGAGATAGATGAATACTTTGAGTATGAATAAATAGAAGATCCTAATAGAGTTTGATTTGCAAAGACTAAGTTGAAAGTTCATGCAAATATTTGGTGGAGAGAAGTTCAATTGGAAAAGAGTAGGAGAGGAAAGGAAAAGATCACTAGATGGAATAGAATGGTTGACAAGTTGAAGAATAAATTCATTCCAGTGGACTATGAATTGGAGATGTTTAAAAATATGCAAGCTTTGAAGTAGACAAACAAATTAGTACAAGAGTATACAGAGGAGTTTTACAGACTCCTGATTAGGACTGGTCATTCTGAAGTTGATAAAGAGAAGGTTGCTAGGTATGTTTATGGCATGAGACCTAGTATTCAAGAAGAGTTACTTACTGTTTGGATGAAAACTATAGGAGATTCTTATCAGATGGAACTAAAGATTGAGGAGAAGCTGAACAAGAGGTTTGAAGGAAGAAAAAATAATAGGAACAAAAGTGGAAAGACTGATGAAACAGTTGTTGTAGGAAATCCTAAGAAGACTGATGAAGGATCTGGCAGTGGTCAAGTTGCTAATAACTATAATGTTAGATAGAGAGGGAGAAGGAGAAATGAGTTCACTTTTAATTTTTATCAATGTGGTGAACAAGGTCATAGAAGTTTTGAATGTCCTAAGAAAATAGTTGCATTAACTGCTGAAGAAAACATTGAGAATGTTGTAGAACAAGGTGAATTTCTTCTCACTAGGAGGTTGGCTACATGTGTCCAGGAACCCGTACAAAGAATAAATTTGTTCAGAACCAGATGTAAGTGCAAGGATAAGGTATGTAATGTTATAGTTCATGGTGGTAGTTTAGAAAAAAAATTTTTAGAAGAGATGGTTAGTAAGTTGAATTTGGAAAGAAGGAAACATCATAATCCTTATCGGATTAGTTGGATACAAGATGTGTCTAAGGTTAGGATTGAAGAGCAATGCTTGGTTAATTTTCAAATTGGATCTTATCATGATGAAATATTATCTGATAGATTGCCTATGGGTGTTTTTCATTTGTTTGTTGAAAGACCTTAGCAATTTGATAGACATGTTATGTTTGATGGTCATGCAAATACATATGTGGTAATGCATGGTGGATATAGGTATAAGTTATTACCCTTAAAGGAAGTTGGGGATAAAGGATGTGGAGTTATTAGGTGTTGTCCTTATGAAAAACATCAAGAGTAGAGAGTTGATGAACCTATTCCCATGAATGAAAGGAAGCTGAGTTTGAAAGAAAAAGAGCATGATATAGTTGAGGAATTTATAGAGATTAAGAGGCAAATGGACTTTTTGAAAAATATAGTGCAGCAAATGATGGTACTAATGACAGAGAGGACTATAGATGATGTTGAGATGATTAGTAAGTCTAGAGAAGATGTGATTCACCAATGTTCTGGTGTAATCAATAGAGGAAAAGATGGTCAGAATTAGTTTCAGTTAGTAGCAGGAAGAAAAGTTGAGAAAAGTGCAAGACAAGCTAATTTGCTGAGTGTGATAGTGGATAAAGTAAAGGAAGCATGGAATGAAGGACAAGAGGAGATATGGATTAAGAAAAGATATGGAATACCTATTCTAATTCCCTCGAAATGTTCATGAGAACATTCTTTTTATTTACCTGGGGTGTCTGATGCAGGAGCATCTCGGGCTTAGAGCAATCATGCATCAACCAAAAACATTTCATGTTTTCTGTTCTTTTCTTTATAATAATTTTATTTGTTAGTTTCATGGTGGGATAAGCTTACATTATGTTGAGGACCTATTTTTTAACCTTCCCCTAAGATCTCATAAATATTAGATGGATTCTTTCAAAGTTACAGTTGTTTTACTTATCGTCGGAGCAGTATTTTCCTCCAGTTTTGGAGCTGATTGCATGTAGTGGCAATGTTGATCCTTAATGAATCAGAATTTTCAATCTTAGGGTATTTAAGAGGACCTAAATTAATACCATTTCCAAAGAGAACAAGCCCTAATTCATTATGAGTAAAAATTTTTGACCATTTTTCTCAGGGACCTATTTTCTGCCAGTTTTCATGTGAAACGTGGAGTGTTTCTCCTTGCACAGTTCCGTGTGATGAGATGGGGACTTATGAAATTAAGGGAATATTTTTGGATAATGTGTAGACCTAAATCCAAAGGTGCATTAATTTTTTATCAATCTTGCATTAGTTTTGGTTTCTTTCCTTAGACTGGACCTATAATGTAATTAAAGCCCGACTGTCCGACTTGTGCCTTAGCTGGCTATATATTGAGAGCTTGGGTAGATGTTTAGTAGTCAGATGGGTGGCAGATTGGAAATGGTATGAGATTATTATCATACTTGGATCCTATGATATCTTTTAGATTAGATGTTTTATTGATATTGTAATAGCAGAGCTAATGGGTTGTATGCTTGGAGACAAGGAGATTGCTTGGAAGCTTGCGAGCTCAAGTTTAGATATGTCTTAGTGTTTCCATTAGTTTCTGATGTGTTTTGGAGATGGAATAGCTTGGATAATTTGAAATTTCATTGTAATAGGCCGAAACCTAGAAGGCCTTACAATCGGGCATGTTGAATGAAATTATATTTTGAAGCATTATCTTGTTATTTTCCGCTGTAATTGGTGTTGTTATAATTGGCAGTGTAGGTTTGGACCATCCATTATTGGATCCTCCATCCCTATCCTAAATTAGGTATATAATTTATTCAAAAAAATACTTGTGTGGTTGATTTGATGATAGCCAGTTTCAACCCAAGTCCTCTTGAAAGTATCCAGCATAGGATTTTTCTACAGACTCCTTGTAATGTCAACGGTCTGACTATATTCAATAAGTAGGTGTCCATAGGGGTCATGGGGACTTCCTAGGGGTCCTGACATGTGATAAGGCATACTAGGACCCCTAGGAAGTCCCCATGACCCATTTTGACACACAATTCTCAAGTGTGTCTGAAGTGTTCATAGAACCCCTTAGGACACACTTGAGCATTCCAATGTGTCCATAGGGGTCACGAAGACTTTCTTAGGGTCCTAACACATGATAAGGCATACAAGGACCCCTAGGAAGTCTCCATGACCCCTTTTGAAACATTTGAATACCCAAGTGTATCTGAAGGGGTCATAGGACTCCTTAGGACACACTTGAGCATTCCACTGTGTCCATACGGGTCACAGAGACTTCCTAAGGGTCCTAATGCATGATAAGGCATACTAGGACCCCTAGGAAGTCCCCATAACCCCTTTTGGCACATTTGAATGCTCAAGTGTGTTCAAAGTGGTCATAGGACCACTTATAATACACTTGAGCATTTCAATGTGTCCATAGGGGTCACGGGGACTTCCTAGGGGTCCTAACATGTGATAAGGCATACTAGGACCCCTAGGAAGTCCCCATGACCCCTTTTGACACATTTGAATGTTCAAGTGTGTCCAAAGGGGTTGTAGGACCCCTTAGGAAACACTAGAGCATTCCAATGTATACATAGGTCATGGGGACTTTCTAGGGGTCATAACGTGTGGTAAGGTGTACTAGGACCCCTAGGAAGTCCTCGTGACCCCTTCTGACACATTTGAATTCTCAAGTGTGTCTGGAGGGGTCATAGGACCCCTTAGGACACACTTGAGCATTCCAATGTGTCCATAGGGGTCATGGGGACTTTCTAGGGGTCCTAATGCATGATAAGACATACTAGGACTCCTAGGAAGTCCCCATGACCCCTTCTGACACATTTGAATTCTCAATTGTGTCTGAAGGGGTTGTAGAACCCCTCAAGACACACTTGAGTGTTCTAATGTTTCCATAGACATCACGGGACTTCCTAGGGGTCCTTACGCATGATAAGGTTTACTAGGACCCCTAGGTAGTCCCCATGACCCCTTTTGACACATTTGAAAGCTCAAGTGTGTCCAAAGATGTTGTAGGACCCCTTAGGACACACTTGAGCATTCCAATGTCTCCATAGGGGTCATAGGGACTTTTTAGGGGTCCTAACACGTGATAAGGCATACTAGGACCCTTAGGAAGTCCCCATGACCCTTTTTGACTCATTTGAATGCCCAAGTCTATCTGAAGGGGTCATAGGACCCCTTAGGACACACTTGAGCATTCCAATGTGTCCATAGGGGTCACGGGGACTTCCTAGGGGTCCTAACGTGTGATAAGGCATACTAGGACCCCTAGGAAGTCCCCATGACCCCTTTTGACACATTTGAATTCTCAAGTGTGTTTGAAGTGGTCGTAGGACCCCTTAGGACACACCTAAGCATTCCAATGTGTCCATAGGGGTCATTGGGACTTCCTAGGGGTCCTAACATGTAATAAGGCATACTATGACCCCTAGGAAGTCCCCATGACCCCTTTTGACACATTTGAATGCTCAAGTGTGTCCAAAGGGGTCCTAGGATCCCTTAGGACACACTTGAGCATTCCAATGTTTCCATAGGGGTCACGAGGACTTTCTAGGGGTCCTAACATGTGATAAGGTGTACTAGGACCCCTAGGAAGTCCCCATGACCCCTTCTGACACATTTGAATGCCCAAATGTGTTTGAAGGGGTTGTAGGACCCCCTAGGACACACTTGAGCATTCCAATGTGTCCATAGGGGTCATGGGGACTTTCTAGGGGTCCTAACATGTGATAAGGTGTACTAGGACCCCTAGGAAGTCCCCATGACTCCTTTTGACACATGTGAATGCTCAAGTGTGTTTGAAGGGGTTGTAGGACCCTTTAGGACACACTTGAGCATTCCAATGTGTCCATAGGGGTCACAGGGACTTTCTAGGGGTCCTAACACATGATAAGGCATACTAGGACCCCTAGGATGTCCCCATGACCCCTTTTGACATATTTGAATGCTCAAGTGTGTCTAAAGGGTTCGTAGGATCCCTTAGGACATGCTTGAGCATTCACATGTGTCCATAGGGGTCATGGGGACTTTCTAGGGGTCCTAACGCATGATAAGGTGTACTAGGACCCCTAGGAAGTCCCCATGACCCCTTTTGACACATTTGAATGCTCAAGTGTGTCTAAAGAGGTTGTAGGACCCCTTAAGACATACTTGAGCATTCCAATGTGTCCACAAGGGTCACATGGACTTCCTAGGGGTCCTAACACATGATAAGGCATACTAGGACCCCTAGGTAGTCCCCATGACCCATTTTGACATATTTGAATGCTCAAGTGTGTCTAAAGAGGTCGTAGGATCCCTTAGGATAGACTTGAGCATTCCATTTTGACAAATTTATCATGAACGCCACCAGTACCAAGGTCATACCCATTGTCAAATCTTGGCCTATGACATGCAAAATGAGCAAAGCAAGTGAAATTTAAGGGAATTATGGATCAAATAGCGAAGGTGAATCAAATTGGATCAATATCGTAATATATGCAAAAAATACTATTACAAACAAAAATATTTGCATATGAATGGGAAAGAGTGGGAAGAGCTTCTTGGACCCATGATAGAAACTATAAAGGAATTGCATGATATATTACTCAACGGTGCAAGGAATATTATTGATGAACATGGGATTGCAATGACATCTATTCAATATATAGAGGAAGATATAGAAAATCTTCTTAATAGAGAGATTAATGTGAGAGAAAAGGACATTTCAGAAGAAAATGGTTATCTTGGTACCATCCAAGGTATGCCAATTACTCAGGATGAATAGACAAAGTCCACAGTTAATGGGAAAGAGTGGGAAGAGCTTCTTGGACCCATGATAGAAGTTATAGATAAGGAGGAAGAGCTAGGAAGGGGAAAATGACAAAGGAAAGAAGTAAGATATGTGTGTGAGCCTATGTCAGATGATAATGATGAGTACTCACCATCTGCTAGTAGCTCAAGTAACAAGTGTTGTGGAATTATCCACAAAGCAATGTGAAATGAAGCCTCAAATTGGTTTAGCAGTCAAAGAATTTGGTCATGCACTTCATTCTAGCACCACAAATATTTCTATTAGAAATGCCTATTCATCAATGGCCTTACATTTACGGGACTTGGGAAACCAGGTTACTTATGTTGGGCATTATCCGTCAAATGTAAGTTCATTGCCATCTTTGGCAAGGTAGTCTCACTCCTCATTTTACAACAAAGGGTAGCCATCTATGGTCCAAGGTTTTAATTCAACTAACAAGTGGAGAGCTTCTCAAGGTACTGATCTCTTTCGTAGAGAAGTTCTTAATTCATCTCAAGGTTCTTGTTTAGGTGACCAACACCTTGGAGGTCCACAAATAGACCCATTGATTTCCCAAATTGGTAAAAGGGTAGATGCAATTTTGGAAAGGGTATCCCAATTGAAGAGAAATGGAAATTCTAGTGAGCATAAAGTTATTGTAGATCTAATGGGCGTATCTCCTCCAATGACAAATATAACTTCTTCCAGAGACTTGAGTTTAAAGGGAGACTGTATGCTCCCAAACATGTCCCAGTCGAGCAAATGAACCAGATGTTTCTTGAGTAAAGAAGATAGTGGTTTATTAAAGCATCTACATTTTCCCACTTGCTATCAGTTACTACTTTTTGAGTAGCTTGCCAGATGCTTCTATACATGATTTCTATAGTATATAATGTCCTCATGCAAGTACATGACAATTTTTGTAAACATTTTCTGTTGTAAAGGGTTAGTGAGAAATATCAAAGAAAAGGTTCTTGCATGTATTATTTAGACATATCAATTAGGAAACCATTTTCTCCCATTACATGGCAGAAATGCCTAGATTCACTTTGTGGGTATCAATAAGTAACAAAATGAGGGAAGAAATATTTGAGAAGAGGAAGTACAAATGTTACTATCTGTTGGTTCCTAGATAGGATTTTACACTCCATGAGATACCAATATGCTTATGATGGATGTTAAGGAATGGTTAGCTCCAAATATGGGCAATCTATAGGCAACTGGACCAACTTTAGGGATAAAACTACCCTCTTCTACTTCTAGCTCTGCAAAACCAAAGCAGGTGCACCTGATCCAATAGTATCAACTCTATCCCTCTACTAAATATTGGATCTTACAATAGATGACAGTGAGAAATTACTAAACAACAACCTATTGTTCAATGACTCTCCATCACTAGGTAGAATAACATATAGAGTAAATAAAATTAAAAGACTGGTATTAATTCAATGTTTTTCAGGATTACAAGAATCCAATCATTCCATACAAACATAAGATAGGAAGATCAAGGCCAGTGCCTTATTCATTGGGCAATAGAGTCAGAAAATAGAATGAATACAATGGTTTCTGATGAAAGGTGGGTCTTGAACATAAACACAAACTACTTCAAATCTTTCCTACTTTCAGAAATCCTTGAATAGATTCAGTAAACATGCATCCAACTCTGAGCAATTTTAATCCAATCCTAGATCAGAACTAAAAGTTCAAACACATACATATAAACCTCAAAGAGACTTAAAAATTTAATGAACAAACTTACAGGAGAGACAAAGATCCAAGATTCATATTAAGTTCACCCTTTAAACGTTGCATACATCAAATCCTGAACAAAGCTTGCAAAATAACAATAGCAACCTATACTTCTTATCTATTTCTCTGATAAAATGATACAAAATTTACAATCCCTAACTAAGTGTTAGGTTTTTAGAATTTCTATCTTTTTCTCCTAAGCTCTCAATACCTAGAATGATCATGAAAAATCCTTTATATATGAGGAAATGCAACAAGCCACCGATCATTCTAGGGTTACATATTTTAATCTAGAAAAACTTTACAACTTCTACATATTTACAATAAATACACGGTTGAAGTAGATGAGATATTGTAGGAACACTACCCTATTTTATGCTTCTTCTACTATATCTAGTTGCCTTCATGAAATTTGTCCTATACTCCTCACTGTTCACCTGGTAATAAATGTCTTCAAAATATCTCAACAACTATTGTTACCAAAAAATATCTATCTACGTCCACTCTAAGAAGTTGGTGGAATACTATCCTTTTGAACATGAGGTATGTATTGATACCTCCACCTATTATATATGTCTTCGCCAGGAAAATCAAAATTAACAAAATCAACCTTTTTCTTTGATAACTGCTCCCATTCATTTTCTATCTGAGTCACTCGCTGCTGAATGTTATCAAACATTTACCTGGCATTTATTAACAATTTAACTATGCTATTGAGGGAAAATGTGTCATCTAGGACACCAGTCACCCTTTTTGAGAGGAGTGCATCCATTTCATCTCTCCACTGATATGCTTCTTTGATTTCCCCTTTATCAGAAAAAATTGTGGATACCATTTCATAACTTGAAAGCATTAATTCAGCCTTCAGCATGTGTGACTTCCTAATGAAATTATCCAACATAATATCATACTGTACAATCTTCTTCATCACCTAATGCATTGGCTTTATTAATGGATCAGGGTCTTCTTTTCCCTTTGACAGCATTCAGAAGAGTTTTATATTTGAAGCCCTTTCAATCCATTTTTTCAAAATTGGGGACATTTCTGTCTTTTCCTTATTTAAAGCTATAAACAAAGAATTCAACTTATTTACATGATTGTGAAAAAATGAAGGCTTTAAATCAGTGGCAAACTGCATGATGGCATCAATCATCTTCTCTTCATACTTCCTGATTGCCAAAACTGTAGCTTTTTTGTTCTCATCCTTCTCCTTCTTAAGTCGCAATCTAGTTTCTTTTAATCTATTTGTCTCTTCTGCTAATCTCTGTTTCTCCCAACTAACCATTGAATCCAAGCTTGTATTTGGTAGTGACAAAGATGGAAATTCAACAATTGGGCTGGAAAACAAAGCTACTATAGGCTTATCAGCTATCACTAATTGAGGAGACTGATGGTCTAAGGGTCCTGATAATTGTGCAATTAATTTGTATTTTTGGATTATCTCAACCTTAAGCTCATTGTAGGATTTGAGAACCATTTCAAATTTGAGCCTAAGCTCTTCCTTCTCTCTAACATCTTTCTTTTCCACTTGGGCATTAAATTTGGTAGTTTCTAAAATCAAATTTGATGCTTCAACTCTAGATGTCTCTCCCACTCTCTGAACTAACAAACTGCCTGTATATCCTACAGAGATATCCTTTCTCTTTCCTTTATTTTCATCTTTATTTAGAGACCACATCACAAGAGTAGCATGATCTTCAAAGAAAGAAAATCCTCTTGCAACTTGTTCAGCCTATTCTACTGTAGCAAGAGTCTTCACTATGCTTTTTCTCACTTCGTCAAAGACAATTGCATTAGCAATGTCCCACTCGGGTAAAATTAAGACCCCTGCAGCATGCACCATGGTTCTCCCCTCCTCAAGAGTGATCCTTTCAAATTCTTTGGCCATTTCTCTCCTGGTCTTATTTCCTATTATTTCTACCTCTTTGGAGAGGGCTCTTGCTTTGTTGGGTCATCAATGGGTCTTTTCCCTCTTGAAGTAGAAGGGATATCTTCACTTCTTTTTTGTGGTGGCAAGAGAACAGTGTAACCACTCCTTCTTTGCATTGTATAAATTCCCCTTGGGCTCAATTTCATGTATTTAGGCTAGCTCAAAATCTACCTAGCCTTCTCAAGGTATGTCTTACTCAGTACTACCCTTTTTTCATTAACATCATGCATGATGCCTTTAAAATGTTCCATAAGGGCATCCACTTTTCTTGCCCACGATTCAAACCCCTTCAATGGGTCATAAGCTCTATCAAAATTCTGGATAAAATCTAGAGTCTTCTTATAGATAACCCACTTTTCTTTCTTGATTTCCTAAGTTTGAAGATTAAACTCATTCCTAATTACGTCCTTAGGAAAATTAAATTGATGCTCAATAAGAGCACACCTCACCTTATCTCTAAAAACTCCTGAGAGAAAACCCTTAGTATCTGCACATCTCACCTTTTCTTTGGACATTCTGTAGGGCTACAAGACCTTATTCAAATGCACCCATCCTCCTTTTGTAATCACATATTGATGTGCAATAGTTATGTTTGGGAAAAATGTTCCCCTTCTTTTACCAGTGAGAGTGGATTCTTCAAGTCTCCAATTTTCCTTAGAATTTGATATATCTGAACTTCAATGGGACTTGATATAGTAAAATATAAGGTGCTACCTTGCAACCATACACCCTGAAAATTGTGGAAACTGGATATAAGATAATATCCCCAAAATTGTGGACAATAGTAATATCCTGGAAAAACTCCTTTGGCCTAATTAGCCTCAGCAACTCTCTTGGAATCCTTGGATTGTCAAAATGTAAAAGAGTTCTAAGTCTAGAGGCAAAATCTCTGTCAAAAATAATATAGCTTGCATCAATTTTGTCCCATGACAAATCTATAGTCCACAACTGAACTGGAAGAATTTCTCCATTCCTTTCCTTTACAATATCTATTGTTGTACCAAAATATTTATCACCCTTGTATAGAAACATATGCATGAGCATTGAGTACCACCCAAAAGGTCTAGATACCTTCATATTTTTTATTCCCAGCAACCCCTCATGGATTAGATTAGCTAGATGAGATGCAAAGTCAAAAATAAGGGCTAATTGGTGGTGCAGTGACTGTACCATCATGAATATTTAAGGTACTGGCATATGAGTTGCCTCATCATGCCCTAGAATCAAAGTCAAAGATTTATAAACTTCCTGTGCTCTTCTATTGAATAAGTCTAATCTAAAAGGCTCTGGTGTGCTTGTACTGATAGCACACATTGATCCAATTTGATCAAAAAATTGCCTCAAAGGGCTTGTCCTTAGATAATCTTTCTGTGCTTCATAGATTTTAGTAAACTCTGTGAAATCTATCTTCTCTAATCCCACAGATGGGTCATTCAATGAAAATACTTCCCTAATCTCATCCTCTCTGATGTTGATTAGGTCTCTACCATTTATATCCTTGACACACTTTGTCATGGGATCATAGCACTTAGCTATCTGAATTAAAAACTTAGCATCCATAAAAACACTAGGGACAACCAACTTCCCAATATCAAATTGCCATTTATTACTTAAGGGGGCACATGCATTCCTTTGTGAATAAGCTAACTTGGACAAAATAAGACCATTATGCTTGTCACCCACCTTGGCATCTCTCATCCAATTTCCCTTGTCATGGAGACCATCTGCAACTAAATCTCTAGGGTTTCTTGGAACTAGTTCTTTCATCCTAGCTACCCCATTGTCGGGCACCTGCAGATTCTTTTCTTGAAATCACCTTGAGAGAAAAATGAGCTCGCCAAAAATGCTTATGAGAATGGTGAATAGAAACAATGATTCAAATTTAATGTATAACACCGACAACTGCCTACAATCTATCTGCACGAAGCACATTAAATCTTCCATTACTGAAAGTTGGCGGCCTCAGTTATTCACAAGACGTGAAAAATGTCACTAAACAAAAATTTGAATTTGGGCCATTGATCTATTTTTCTTCCGGCGCAATGGATGGTTCACAAATCGGCGAGAAAAAACTCTATTTACTTTTCCTAAGTCAGTTCTCGACCAATGAGAACATTTCAAAATTGCCATGTGGGGAAACAAAATAACTTATCTTTACTTTGCCTAGAAAAGACAGGTGTCACCTCATCGCTAAAGCGCAAACCAAAACTTATCAGAAGAACCAACTCAAGATATAACAACCACCGTAGATGCACTTTGATCAGACAATCACCAAAATTTAATAAAACCTTGGCCCCACTAAACATTTTAAAAAACCTTCAACGAATCAGGAGATGGCACCTCAAAAAGGCCAACAAGCTGAAAAAATCCCACGTCATTTATGGTGTCAGAAACACCTAGCAATCAAAACTCATCATTAGCACCATGGGCAAATAAAAAAGAAACACATCATTAAAAGTTCTGACAACCGAGGATCCACTGAACAGTTCATATCCTTGGGGAAGATTGACGGTCATCGCTATACCGTGATGCATAAAAGATATGCATCTTATCTCAATGGTATAACGATAGCCATAAGATCTTTCCACACTTTAATCTTCATACTACTCAGGTCCCATGGTGACACATCATCCAACTAAAAATTGAACTAGAAGACAACACGTTGCAGAAAAATGACAAGTGGAAGACCTGTCATCTTTAATATCAATCTCGAAAGAACTTGACAACCGCCACCTCAATACTGCTGACAACCAATGAAAATTTTACATAAGAATATGACCTGGCAGTGTCAGGACCCACTGCAAACTTTATTCATCAAAAGGTAATCTGACAGTGATTGCTATACCATGATGTATAAAAGACATGCATCTTGGTCCAACAGTATAATGACAACCGTGGATTAGATTAATTCATTAAAGGCCAGTGCATTACAAAATCAAATGGGTCCACAAGGACAGGTGGCGCATGGTCACCATTTCACATGTCAGGAAATCTGACAAAGAGCAATCTTGCGGTGCAATGACAACCACACAATTTTAAAGTCTTTCCTTTATGAAAAATTAATCTAAAACTTAGGCTTTGGCAGATTTAATTAAATAAAAGGGGAAGATAGTTTGAAAGCCTAACCACTTCGACACATAAAACAATGAACAAAGTGAGTCAAGATATTAGCACATGTTTTATGAAAAGATTAATGACTCAAAAAGGTAATGCGAAAACATAACATGACCTAGGGTGAGTTAGGGATTCGGATAAGACTTAGGGTTTACACCTTGAAGAATATTACCACTAGGTCAATAATGTCAGACTACTTTAAAACATTATCACAGAGCTGAAAAATTTTATATGGTGATAACAATGGCTCTTTCTTGGGGATGTGTATCTCCTACAGATACAATGAGAAAACCAGAATCTCCTGGGATAGCAAACCAAATCAAAAACTCAGAGAAAGGACAAGGAACTATATACAAAAAGAAGCAAACCTGTACAGGGGTTGAAAAGATCTCTTTAAGAGAAATAGAACTTTAATAATTGACCATGAATTGGAAATTCCATGAGCTCGCCTATTAAACTTCTCAACAGATAAGAATTTGTTCCCCATTTGTTTTCAATAATATATGGTCCTAACCAGATGGGATCAAATTTCCCATGTTTTCCTTTGTCTTCTAGTCTTGCATTCCACATCAAGACCATGTCACCACTTGTAAAAGTTCTTTGAGTAGTCCTTTTTTCATACAAGACTTTGCATTGGGCTTGCATCCTTGCATTCTTGTCATGTGCTTCATTTCTTACTTCATTGAGTTGAATCAAATTATTCATCCTGATTGTCATATCTTCTTCTATATCATCATCATATGTATGAATGAACTGATACATTTGTAACAGATTGTTTTGAGGTAATCTTGCATTGATTCCATACACCAAGTCAAAAGGGGCACACCCTATTGCCTTTTTAACTGTAACCCTATCAGCCCATAGGGCTTGTAACAATTTGGAATACCAAGCTTTCTTGTTTTTGTCCAGGACTCTTTTCAAAATTTTGACCAAACTTTTATTGGTAGATTCTGTCTGTCCATTACCTTGTGGATGATAGGGAGATGAATAAGAAATTTTAATACCATTATTTTGAAAAAAACCAACAAACTCCTCTGACCTGAAACATAATGCATTATCCACAACTACGGATTTTGGGCAACCAAATCTTGTCAAGATATTTTGCATCATAAAATTTGTCACCACTTTGCTAGTTGCTCTTTTTGTAGGGATTGCCTCAACCCACCTAGTGAAATAGTTAGTTGCCACCAAAATGTAAGAATGTCCACCACTGGACTTATTAGGAATTTCACCAATAAAGTCCATACCCCACTTCTGGAAAGGGGCCTGAACAACAACAGGTTTAAGAGGCAAATTTCCACCAAATTTCAATTTTCTAGCAAATCTTTGACAAGGGTCACATTTTTTAACAAATTGATGGGTATCTTTGAAAAGTGAGGGCCACCAAAAACCTGCTCTAATGATCTTATGGGCTGTTGTCTTTTCCATATAATGCCCTCCACAAACTTCATTATGCATTTCATTCATCAAAAAATCTGCCTTATCTTGATCTACACACCTGAGTAAAACACCCTCATTATTTCTCCACCAAAGTTCACCATTTAGAATTGCATACCTTATTGATTGGAGTTTAATAGTTCTTTTATTATTGTCATCCATTTCAGGGGGTAAAACTATCCTTTGTAGATACTTGACAATATCCTTGTACCATTCACAACAATCCATGTTACACACATAAGGTCTCTGATCTTCTTCTAGCACATTTATTTGATTTGCATTCAAATTACTCTGAGGCATCAATTTTGCTAATCCCAATCCTCTAACCAACTTTGTAATGTGAATATCAATGTTAAACTCTAGGATCCTATTAATCCACCTACATCTTCTTCCTAAAACCTCTTGTTGGACCAGAATGTCTTTGACTGCAACACTTGGAACATACACAACCATTGTGGCTCCCACCAAATAAAATCTAAATGTTTTAATGGCCTTCACCAAGGCATAAGCTTTCTTTTCAATAATATCATAATTCAATTCTGCTGCCTACAAGGTTTTACTGAAAAAAGAAATTGGTTGCTTAAAACCTTCAGCATTTTTTTGTAATAGTACTGCAACAATGGTATGAGCAGATGCAAAGGAAAAGATTTGCATGGGTTTGTTGTAGTTATGTGTTTTCAAGACTGGAGCATGCTTAATGGCCCTCTTGATATCATTAAAAGCTTGTATTGCTTCCATATTCCACTCAACCTTTGCTCCTTTCTTCAACATTCTTGATATAGGAATACTGATTTCTGCAAAGTTTGTAATAAACCTTCTTAAAAAATTAACCTGTCCTAAAAATGACTGAATTCCCTTGATGTTCTTTGGTAGGGATAATCTATCAATAGCTTCCACTCTTTCAGGGTCTATCCTTACCCCATCCTTTGAAACAATATGCCCAAGTAACTTTCCTTCTATCACACCAAAGGCACATTTCTTCGGGTTCAAAGAAACCCCATACTCTAATGCTCTGACAATTTTTTTTTCTAAATGCTGACAATGTTGTTCCTCTTTAGCTGAAAAAGATGTTAAGTCATCTTCGTGCACCACCATAAATCTATCAATAAAATCTATAAAAGCTACATCCATAGCCCTTTGAAAATTGGTGCTAGCATTAATCAAACCAAAAGGCATCCTCACATATACATATGTCCCCCATGGGGTTGTGAAAGCCATTTTAAATTGCTCAATATCCTTAACCATAACTTGGTTGTAACCAGAAAATCCATCCATCATAGACATTAGTTCAGATCCAGTAACCTTTTGTAACATGTTCTCCATATTTGGCAATCCATAGTTATCCTTCAGAGAGTTTATGTTAAGATTCCTAAAATCTACACATAACTTGATATCACCATTTTTCTTTCTAACAGGCACCAAATTTGAAACCCAGGTGGAGTGCCTAATAGGTTTGATGATTCCAAAATCCATCATCTTCTTGAGTTCATCCTGCATTTTAGGCACTAGGGTTGGATTAACAGGTCTCATTTTTTTCCTAAAGGGTTTTGTGCCTTCTTTGAGTGGAATCTCATGTTTGAAAAGATCTTCCCTGTAAGCTTTAAGATCTTCATAAGACCAAGAAAAAACATGCCTAAATTTTCTGAGAAGATCAATCAAATTTTTCTTGACTCTTGGGGATAAAGACTTACCAATATAAACCTTCTTAGGAACAGAACTTGTTCCTAAGTTTACTTCCACAAGTTCATCAATTTTATCAGTATTGGCAGAGAAAGCCTTGTCCTTATTATCAAATGCTCTTTCAAGCACAACCAATCCTTTAGGAACTCTATTTGATTTTAACTGTAGAATTTCTTTTCCAAAGATAACATCTTTACCATCCACTATGTTAACATAAGTACTGAAATCCATTTATTTGTCACCAAAGTGAGACTCACAATGGAGAAACCTCAGTATATCTTCATCATCAAAAAAAACTTGCCAATTATCTAGATTGTCAGGGATAGAAAGCCTGACTTGTACTTCTATTTTGGAAACATCTGCAAATGTAACATCTTGTAGTCTAAGAGCTATATTAGCCAATAAGTTTTCCATTCTATTCTAACTTCTTTCCATCCAACAAATATTAAAAGCATTAAAGCTTTCAATCTCATCCCACACTGCGTTCCTATATTGTTTCAACTTTTGATTTTTTGAAGTATATTTTGATCTAACCTGGGAAACCACTAACTCTGAATCCCCTATTACTTTCAAACATTTTATACCATGCCTTGATGCCAACCTTATACCTATTAGTAAAGCCTCATATTCTGCAACATTATTTGTGCATGAAAATAGGAAAGAAAAGGAGAATTTGAAAGTTTTACCATTAGGAGATATAAGAAATATTTCGGCTCCAGACCCCTCCTTGCTATTGGCTCCATCAAAATACATGGTCCATAGGGAGTCAAGGTCAATCCATCCCTCCTAATTTTCTAACTTGTGGATTAGTTTATCATCCTTTTGTACCTCCTTATCTTCAACTCTAAAAGCATTAATGCCAGTATCTAGGAAACAATTCATGTTATCCTCCTCTTCTTCAATCATATGTGTTCTAGATTCTCTAGTGACCTTGATACTTTCCCCTTCAGAATTGAAAGTAGAAAATGATAAGTCACATTGTATGCTGCCTCCCATAGAAGCACTCCACTTCCTAGACAGTAACATCCCATACTAGGGAGGAATATCCACTACCAAGACACTCATGGTTAGTTGTTTACTGGGGTATGCAGCCAATCTGTAAGGTAAGGCCTTAATAGTACCTACAACTAGAACCTCCCTTGAATCCATTGCCTGACATCTACCATGAGGTGTGTCCACCTTTAATCCCAAAGATTTCATGACCTCAGTAGGCATAACAATATTTGATGCTCCAGAATCAATCATACAGTTTTTTAACAACTTTCCATTTATCTGTAGAGTCAAAAAGAAAGGGTCAACTATTCCTGCTGTGGTACTAACAACATTTGTATCCAAATAGATTTGAGGAATTTTAGAAATAATCTCCTTAGTACAATTTTCATTTTCATTATTCAAGGATTTTATTTGTTCTTCAACTCCTTCAATTTTTTGGGAATCCATGGGGACCACACTATTAACCCAATTTAGAGCTTTTTCTTTATGTTCTTCAATTCTCATCATTTCTAACAATGGAACTTTGACAATAATCTGAGATAATAAATTGCTCATATCAACTGGGACATACTTTGAATCAGATACATTAGGCCTTAAATCTGCAACCTCTTTAATCTCCTGAATAGGTATGTCTACAGTTTTTTTTATTTTGGAGTTCATTCCCTTTTTGCAAAACTGGCACTTCCTCAACTATGGGTTTAGGTTTCACCTTATAGAGAATGTTAGGCTTGGAATTTTTCTTTATCTTGAGCTTATCAATAGGACTAGCAGCCTTAGGCTTTTCTTGTGATACTTTTACATCTTTATCTGTCTTCTTGATGAAAATACTAGATAGCTTTTGATTTGGACTACCAATCACTCTATTTCTCAAGTTGTAGTTTGTTTTTTCTTGAGTAACCAAATATGTTGTTATTAAAGAAATTTCCTCATCAGAAGGCCTTCTTAAAGCAACTATCTCTTTACTCTTTACAACATTATAGTGGACAGTATCAAGTTCACCATCCTCATCAGAAAAAACTTGTTGATGATACAATTCAGTCTTAGTATGAGAATTAAGACTATCTTGATTTTCATTTTCATCATCAGAATCCACCTCATCCCAAACATGGGAAGAAATCATTCCATAGCCCTGATCATCATAAGGTTGTTCCTCATTACAATCTTTCTCTTCATGTGCAGAAACATTCCGGGATATGACACAATAATCAGGATCATGAGGTGACTAACAAGCAATACACCATGGGACCTCTTTCACTACATTCATTGAATTTCTTTGCAATGGGTCAGGAGTCCTATCATTTGGTTTATCCTTTCTCTTAGGAAGAATGGGCCTTCCATCTTTCCATTGAGTGTTGTAAGGGTAATTCTGCATTCTTGGTGCCTTGTTGAAATTATTGAAGGGAGGTTTATCCCCTCCTGTAACTTTATTTTTGTTTTCACCAAGCTTTAAATCCTTGATTGCCTTTAAGATCTTCTTTAGACTCTCATCATCCTTAGGCTTGACATTTGTAGGTTTCCCTAGATCTTTTCTATTCAACAAAGGGGATTGGTTATCCTCCCTTCTTCCTAATTTCCTTGATATCCTTCTATTACTTTCTATGTTCACAACTAACTTATAAGCTTCAACAAGACTTCTTGGATTCTTATCCCTTAAAAGGTAACCCATCTTAGAGTCAAAAGCATTTAAATATGTGACAAGACATACCCTATCATCAAGTCTGATAACCTGCAACAGCTTATGCATAGCTTTTCAAAACCTAACATTAAATTCAACAACATCCTCATTGAAGTTTTTCTTTATGTTGTTAAATTCATTAAGCATAAAACCTTCATGTGTTTTGTCACCATGTTGTTATTTGAAACAATGTCTAAGTTGATTCCATGAACCTATGCTACCATGTGCCAAAGCCCTAAACCAATCCCTTGAATCTTCTGTTAGGGATTGCACAAATAGTTTCATGATAACATCATCAGGAACAATATTATAATCATCAATGACATCAATAAATTTCTTTAAATGTTCCTCACAAGTAACAACATTTCTTCTAGTAAACTTAGGAAGTTTCTTTCTAATTTCTTCAGGGAAGGGGTTAGGATAACTAGGGATACCAGTAAAAATCAACTGCTTACACCTTTCATGTATAACCCCTGTACTAAAAATACCAGCACCCTGAGATGTAGATGCATTATTATTTGTAGTGGAAATAGTTCCAAGTCCACCTAGTCGGGGTACACTTGTTGTCTGATTTTCTACATTTACAACATTTTCTCCTTGTGTCATGGTAGAGCTAGCAAAATTTGTAGGCCCTACAAACCTTTTGAGAAAATCAATTTTATTTTTCATTTCTAGTGTTGCAGTTTCTAGTTCTACTTTTTCAAGTTCTTTGGCTAGCAATTCATGTTACTTTTTGGCCTTTTCAAGGTCCGCTTCCAACCTTAAAGCCTGGTCTATAGGGATTTTAGGGGCTACAAGTTCTTTAATTGAAATGCCCACTTCCTTTTGTTTCCCTTTATCCCTTGGTTTCCTTGTTTCAAATGTTTGATGGACAACAGGAAACTCATTCATCTTTTCAGGGATGGGAACATAATTTATAGCCTCCAAATCTAATAGCTGCCTTCTTAATTGGTCAGCCCTTATCATGGCATGTCTGACCTTTTCTTCCTTTTCATTTTCTCTTTTTTTCCTAATAGCTGCTTGTTCTTGAATTCTTCTTTCCAATTCATATACTTCCTCAAATATTTCCTCAGAGTTAGGCAAAGTTGTTTCAGATTCAGCCTGTTGTGCTTGAGGCTCTTCTTGTTGATTCTGAGACTCATGAAGGCCCTAGGGTAAAGATGAACCAAGGGTGAAAGGAGGAATAAAATCTTGTCCACTCCTACTTTTACTTCTAGATCTTCCCTCCCTTCCATGTTGTCTTTTAGGAATCATCCTACTATTTTGGGATGGTCTTTCACCCTCTCTCTCTATGGGGGAATAATAATCCTCATATTGGTTCAGGCCCATATCAATTGCCTCCTCATATTTTGAGGCATTTCCTTCCTAACTAGGAGGAGCAATATTTCCCTATCTTGGGTTTCCTTTTTGTTTCCAGGTAAGAGACATATTATCTGTAACCTTTTCTCTCCTAACCTGAGTTCTTCTAGATGTGGCAGGAAGCTCACCCTGCAGAATTTCCTGTGGGTGCTCCTTCCTCCAAGACCTTTTGTTTCTAGAGCTCATAATGATCTAGTTATTAAAGCACTAGCACAGAGATGTTTTAGAGTCACCACTCACAATTTGGTGAGAAGGTTTTGAAAGTTTTGAAACTGACTCTTATATATTTTAATGCAAACTACTGGATATGATAAACAAGCTGGCCAAGAGTCTAGCTCTACTCGTACCTACATTGTTTATGGCTGATTTATTACACAAGGCATATCAAATGATTAAAATAGGCAAGTCAGGAGTCCAGCTCAACTTGGAACCTGCACTATTTTCTTGCGATTATAATCTCTAAGTCCCCAGCAAAGTCGCCATTTTGTTGGTTCCTAGATAGGATTTTACACTCTATGAGATACCAATATGCTTATGATGGATGTTAAGGAATGGTTAGCTCCAAATATGGGCAATCTATAGGCAACTGGACCAACTTTAGGGATAAAACTACCCTCTTCTACTTCTGGCTCTGGAAAACCAAGGTGGGTGCACCTAATCCAATAGTATCAACTCTGCCCCTTTACTAAATATTGGATCTTACAATAGATGATAGTGAGAAAGTACTAAACAACAACATATTGTTCAATGACTCTCCATCACTGGGTAGAATAACATATAAAGTAAATAAAAGTAAAAGACTGGTATTAATTCAATGTTTTTCAGGATTACAAGATTCCAATCATTCCATACAAAGATAAGATAGGAAGATCAAGGCCAGTACCTTATTCATTGGGCAATAGAGTCAGAAAGCAAAATGAATACAACAATTTCTGATGAAAGGTGGGTCTTGAACATAAACACAAACTACTTCAAATCTTTCCTACTTTCAGAAATCAGTGAATAGATTTAGTAAACATGCATCCAACTCTAAGCAATTTTAATCCAATCCTAGATCAGAACTCAAAGTTCAAACACATACATATAAACCTCAAAGAGACTTAAAAATTTACTGAACAAACTCACAGGAGAGACAAAGATCCAAGATTCATATTAAGTTTTCCCTTTAAACGTTGCATACATCAAATCCTGAACAAAGCTTACAAAATAACAATAGCAACTTGTACTTCTGATCTATTTCTCTGATAAAATGATACAAAATTTACAATCCCTGACTGAGTGTTAGGTTTTCAAAATTTCTATCTTTTTCTCCTAAGCTCTCAATACCTAGAATGATCAAGAAAAATCCTTTATATATGAGGAAATGCAACAAGCCACCGATCATTCTAGGGTTACATATTTTAATCTAGAAAAACTTTACAACAACTTTTACATATTTACAATAAATACACAATCAAAGTAGATGAGATATTGTAGGAACACCACCCTATTTTATGCTTCTTTTTCTATATCTAGTTGCCTTGATGAAATCTATCCTGTACTCCTTGTTGCTCACCCAGTAATAAATGTCTTCAAAATATCTCACCAACTATTGTTACCAAAAAAATCTATCTATGTCCACTCTAAGAAGTTGGTGGAATACTATCCTTTTGAACATGAGGTATGTATTGATACCTCCACCTATAATATATGTCTTTGCTAGGAAAATCAAAATTAACAAAATCAACCTTTTTCTTTGATAACTGCTCCCATTCATTTTCTATCTGAGTCACTCGCTACTGAATGTTATCAAACATTGACCTGGCATTTATTAACAATTTAACTGTGCTATTGAGGGAAAATGTGTCATGTAGGACACCAGTCACCCTTTTTGAGAGGAGTGCATCCATTTCCTCTCTCCACTGATATGCTTCTTTGATTTCCCCTTTATCAGAAAAAACTGTGGGTACCATTTCATAACTTGAAAGCATTAATTCAGCCTTCAGCATGTGTGACTTCTTGATGAAATTATCCAACATAATATCATACTATACAATCTTCTTCATCACCTGATGCACTGGCTTTATTAATGGATCAGGGTCTTCTTGGCCCTTTGATAGCATTCAGAAGAGTTTTATATTTGAAGCCCTTTCAATCCATTTTTTCAAAATCGGGAACATTTCTGTCTTTTCCTTATTTAAAGCTATAAACAAAGAATTCAACTTATTTACATGATTGTGAAAAAATGAAGGCTTTAAATCAGTGGAAAACTGCATGATGGCATCAATCATCTTCTCTTCATACTTCCTGATTGCCAAAACTATAGCCTTTTTGTTCTCATCCTTCTCCTTCTTAAGTCGCAATTTGGTTTCTTTTAATCTATTTGTCTCTTCTGCTAATCTTTGTTTCTCCCAACTGACCCTTGAATCCAAGCTTGTACCTAGCAGTGGTGAAGGTGGGAATTCAACAATTGGGCTAGAAAATGAAGCTACTACAGGCTTATCAGCTATCACCAATTGAGGAGACCGATGGTCTAAGGGTCCTGACAATTGTGCAATTAATTTTTCTTTCTGGATTAGCTCAACCTTAAGCTCAGTGTAGGATTTGAGAACCATTTCAAATTTGAGCCTAAGCTCTTCCTTCTCTCTAGCATCTTTCTCTGCCACTTGGGCATTAAATTTGGTAGTTTCTAAAATCAAATTTGATGCTTCAACTCCAGATGTCTCTCCCACTTTCTGAAATAAAAAACTGCCTATATATCCTATAGAGAGATCCATTCTCTTTCCTTTATTTTCATCTTTATTTAGAGACCAAATCACAAGAGTAGCATGATCTTCAGAGAAAGAAAATCATCTTGCAGCATGTTCAACCCGTTCTTCTGTAGCAAGAATCTTCATTTTTCTTTTTATCACTTGGTCAAAGACAATTGCATTAGCAATGACCCACTCTGGTAAAATTAAGACCCCTGCAGCATGCACCATGGTTCTCCCCTCCTCGGGAGTGATCCTTTCAAATTCTTTGGCCATTTCTACCTTGGTCTTAGTCTCTATTTCTGTGATATCCCTAGCAGGGGATTCATTTTTCTTCTTTTCACAGATCTCCTTAAATTGATTTATCTTCATTCTCCAAAGAAATTGGGAGAATGCCCTAGTTTTAACAAATTTATCATCAGCAAGGAAAGAATCTGTGGCCTGTTTTAGAATAGGGTCCATCTGTTTACCCTCATACTCTTCTATTGAAAGATCCATGGCCACCTCCTTAGATGCCTCAGGCATTCCTTCTTGTAGATCTTCATTAGAAACAAAAATGTTTCCTTCATTTCTTAGTTGCACAAGTTGTTCTGCCACCCCATGTTCATCCAATTGAATAGGGGATTGAGAAGGGGAATAAGGCTCCTCTCCTAGTCTTATTTCCTCTTGTTTCTACCTCTTTGGAGAGGGCTCTTTCTTTGTTGGGTCATCAATGGGTCTTTTCCCTCTTGAAGTAGAAGGGACATCTTCACTTCTTTTTTGTGGTGGTAGGAGAATAGTGTAACCACTCCTTCTTTGCATTGTATAAATTCCCCTTGGGCTCAATTTCATGTATTTAGGCTGGCTCAAAATCTACCTAGCCTTCTCAGGGTCTGTCTTACTCATTGCTACCCTTTTTTCATTCACTGCATGCATGATGCCTTTGAAATGTTCCATAAGGGCATCCACTTTTCTTGCCCACGGTTCAAACCCCTTTAATGGGTCATAAGCTTTGTCAAAATTCTAGATAAAATCTAGAGTCTTCTTATAGATCACCCACTTTTCTTTCTTGATTTCCTGAGTTTGAAGATCAAACTCATTCCTAATTACATCCTCAGGAAAATTAAATTGATGCTCAATAAGAGCACACCTCACCTTATCTCTAAAAAATCTTGAGAGAAAACCCTTAGTATCTGCACATCTCACATTTGCTTTGGACATTTTGTAGGGCTACAAGACCTTATTCAAATGCACCCATCCTCCTTTTTTAATCACATATTGATGTGCAATAGTTATGTCTGGGAAAAAAGTTCCCCTTCCTTTACCAGTGAGAGTGGATTCTTGCAAGTCTCCAATTTGCCTTAGAATTTCTAAATATGCCAACTTCAATGGGACTCGATATGGTAAAATATAAGGTGCTACCTTGCAACCATACACCCTAAAAACTATGGAAACTGGATGTGAGATAATATCCCCAAAATTGTGGACAATAGTAATATCTTGGGAAAACTTCTTTGGCCTAATTAGCCTCAGCAACTCTCTTGGAATCCTTGGATTGTCAAAATGTAAAAGATTTCTAAGTCTAGAGGCAAAATCTCTATCAAAAATAATATAGCTTGCATCAATTCTGTCCCATGATAGAGTTGTAGTCCACAACTACATTGGAAGAATTTCTCCATTCCTTTCCTTCACAATATCTATTGTTGTACCAAAATATTTATCACCCTTGTATAAACTAATAAATTTGCCTCCAAATTGCGACGGCTATGTGTCGTAATTGTGACTACAATGTGTTGCAATTGCGACAGTCATAGACGTCGCCATTTTTTAGTCACAAAATACAACATCTTCTCCTTTTCATCACAATTGCGACTCCTTTCCGTCACAATGCGAACCCTTCATTGTGCCAGCAACCCCGCCATAAATCTTCATGTAGCCATCGCAATTGCAACGACCTTAATTGTGACCACTGACGGTTTGTCGCATGGTTGCATGGGCTCGGAAGAGCCCATGCGATCATGCGACCAACCATAAGATGTTAACCACTAACCGTCATAATTGCGATGGCCTCTCCAAGAATTGTGACGGGGTTGTTGTATCGACGACACCCCAATTGCCATCGCCGATACAACAACCCCATCGCAATTACACATTTAAAACTTGGCCGCTAGAGCCTTGTCACATGGTCGCATGCAATTAGGAAGCCGCATGCGATCATGCGACAAGCATGAAACCGCACCATAAGAAGTGTCCAAAAAAGTGCAAAAACCTCAAGATGCATATAAAGCATAAAGCCCAATGCAAGAAAATGAAGGAAAGAGCTATATATTTCTAAGTTGATGATAATGCCCTCATCAGAAAGATTAGGAAAAAATAAGACTATGGGATGGAATGCAAAAAATGAAGCAACGGCACAGAAAGAAACATCAACTGAATTATTTTTCCAATCACTTAATAGTTTCCTATGTGTAAGGCACCAATTGGCAATGGTCAAATATAACCTACCATTTGCCACACAATCTTTAAATTTGCAAAAAATTATCGCAATCAAATGTAAATTATAATTAACATATGGTAATTCACTTCACATGCTTAAAAATTGTAATTATGAATCGTACTAAAATTAAATGCATAAGAGACATATTGCAACTCACTAGACATATTTAAATATCTTAACATTAAGAACATGGTATATCTAGCTAACAATAGAGCCTCTCTATTATACTTTTTGTATTTCCAAACTTTATATATATATATATATATATATATATATATATATATATATATATATATATATATATATATATATATATATATATATATATATATATATATATATATATATATATATATATATATATATATATATATATATATATATATATATATATATATATATATATATATATATATATATATATATATATATATATATATATATATATATATATATATATATATATAACAACCAAATCACTATCTATCTATCTAAGAAAGGCTAGCAATAATATTACACATGTAATCTGTAGTAAATTCTTTTTCAATTGTTGATAGGAATTACGATATAGGAAAATTATTGATTTGTATAACTCCATGTATCTACGATGTATGTAGAAGTTATAATTACTGACACATGCACTCTTTACAAAGAACGCCTCATTGAAGAGTTGCCTCTTGGGACACAAAGATTGAAGATTAAGCACACAAATTGTGAGAAAGGATGTATATAAACTATGATCAAATGCATTTGGAAGGCATGAAGCCGAATTCCAAAACCTCCCCCAATATCCTTAATTCCAGCCTATGCAAAATGGGGGTTTTGGAACAGAGTTTGATAGTCCATCAAAACATAACGGAAAGTGAGAAGCCCGCGAATTCTTGTGTTTTACAGCACATCAAAATATCATATTCTTGTGACTGTAAATGAATCCCCTACTGGAAAATTCTACCACTATACAAGAATATGTTTTTCTATGAAGGAACACAGTTGAGAGTCCAAGTGAAACACATCTTTTTTACAGGATAGAATTGTAATGTCCCCTACTAGAACTTAACTCTAAGTTGCCCTAGAATTTCTAAATAAGGTGCAGATTATGTTTAAGAATGCAAATTGTCAGTTTATATCTACAATTGGAGCCTGCAACTAGGTTAGTCATTATTATAAAAAGATGAAAAAATATATGTAATTCTACAATGCTATAAAAGGAGTCCTTAACATCACTATAATTAATATGATATACAAGTAGGATTCTCTTAAGATATTTGCCGATAACCCATCCACATCATGAAGTACCATGAGGGATCAAACAAGGTGCCTCAAGCCTGTCCATCAAGCCCAAGAGCACAGAATGACACCCACCATTCAGCCTCCCAGTCCCTCTAGGGTCACCACTACTCAAACAGACCTCATGTTACTTGCATTCCTTCCATGTACCATATCCCCCCTCCATAATGGAATAGCTTATTGGTTGTAAGTTTTAAAGGAATCTTCATCATTATTAATTATCCATACAATCGTACTTCCTATCAAGTGGAAAACAAGATAATCAATTAGCCAGATCATAACATGCTATGCACCATAACAATGCCTTGCATAGTATATAAGCTTCTGTCTAATTTATTAACTATGAGACTGCAGATCTCTTGCTCAGTCACATGCTCATTCCCTCTTCGATGCCTTGCTGACTTCATCCTATCCTAGCTTTATATCCTCTTGTTTCCCTCGAGAGATACAATCTTTGGAGGTATCTTCCCTTCCATAAGGGATCGTGTCCTATTTGACTGTTAGTGATGCCTCTTCATAACTATTATTCATCACAAAAGAATCCTTCACATACTTGAATCACTGGAGTGGAATTGTTCTATGCCCTTAACCTTTAGGATCTTCCATAAAGGTCTGCCCTAAATTAGCTTGAATTCTTGCTCTACTTTAGCTTCATATTTGTTCTTAGTTCTGCTCAAACTCTACTTAAAGATCTGATTATAGATTTGCTCTTAGATCTGCTAGAAGTATTCGCGAAGATCTACTTTTATAATCTTCCCCCTCTCACACAAGTTTGCTATTGTACCCATAATATATCTATTTTTCTCCTCCTCAAATAAAACCTTCTTTCCTTTATATCTTCCAATGTAAAGGAGAGGTCACATCTCTTCATCATGTCTGCCTTTTGGCAAGAGACAAAACCTTTCACAATTAGCACCCTTTGGAAGTGTACAACCCTTCATAATTTATGCTCCTTTGAAAGAGTCACTTCCTGATTTAATTCACATTCCTTCATTAATCCTTCCTTGATTCCCATGCTCAATTCTTTCTTACTTCCTTCCTTCCCCTCAAATGAAGTTCTCTTCTCTACCTTTTATATCTCACATTTGAGGGAGACAACTTTTCAATTCATCCCTTTTGACCATTCATTTTTTTAGATTTATTCTTTTATATTGTTTATTTAATCATTATTCTTTATTATTAAATCCTATTTCAAGAAAAGGTCATGTCAAGAACATAGTAGCTTGCCACAAATTGCTAAACCAGATCTCCATTATGCTTTGGTTATTGAGTCAACTATAAAGTGTGAGAAATTTTGGCTCAAAGAGGACATGTTTGAAGAAAATGAACAGTAAAATGTGGAAACTGTGCAAGAAAGAGAAATTAGAATGAGGAATGTGGCAAACCAAAAGATTAGTTTAAAACTTGATGCATTCGGAGAGGAAAAAATCAGCCAAACTACATCCAATGCTAAAAATTTAAAACAAGATCAAAGTTTGATATGTCAGAGGTTCAAGGAGAATTAAAAGGATGAACTTCTAGACCATTAAAATGGAAGATTTCTTTAGCATATGAAAACTGCAAATGAGGATCCTGAAAGGTGAAACTTGAAGTTACGACGTTTAAATCTCACATAGATGCTAGGACCATTGGCAAAAGCATAGTAGTAAAAAACTTAAACTTGAATAAAGATAGTAGTAAAATTATTGAAAGTTGTTTCTTTTCATAGTGATTATCTATGAAATTTGTAGACTTTTTGAAAAGTGAATGCAGAAAAAAAATGGTAGTTTAGGTATCTAAGAAAACCTACAAATCAGAATGGATCTGCAAGAGGATATGAGGAAAAAGCCACAATGTTTTTAACTGGATTAAGTGCTTGGTTGGGGATGAGATGGCCATAACTATACTAATTTCCATAGATGATCCTTAGGATAAATGCTATGACAGACAATAAAAAAAGGACTCAAATTAAGGTAGATACCAAGAATATGCAAATCATTAATTTATGAGTATATGCTATAATATATGAGCTACACTATGTGAGCATGTACACATGTACAAGTGGAGGATTCCACATAGCATTCTCAAGAACATCTCAAAACATGCATAAATCCATGTGAAATATTCCCAAATCAGGGAAACAAGGTAAAGACAAATCAAAAAACCATATTGGCAAGAATAATAAGGTAGCATCATGGCTAGATATTTTACCTAAGTAAATACTGTCACCAACAATAAGGCATTCTTACAAAACCTTGAATCAAAGCCACAGAATGCATAGGAGTTAAAAGTTTCGGTGATAAAGGAAATATGTAAGGATCAGTTTATTGAGAAAAAGAAACATGATTAAAAGTAAATGACTCGAGACCATAGATGAAATTACAGTTATCACAAATGAGATATAGGATACAGAGGACAACAATTGAGTGATTAGAAGCAATTAGAAATGCTTGATTTAAAATCAAGCAAAAATTTTCATTTTTCAACAAGTTTTATTTCAATTTTCAAGTTTCACAAGCTTAGAATTTGAATCATCAATTCAATTTAAGTTGCCAAAAGTTGAAAGGTCACAGGTAATTAAAAAAATTACTTTTGACACTTAGTGTTGGCCTTGGTATAAAGGGTTAGAGATGTGGAAATTGTATGCACAAATGCAAATATTACTCTTCACCTTCAAACTTCTGCCTTGTGTAATTTCATAGAAATGCAAAATTGGCAAGCTAATTGGCAGAAAACAACAAAATCCTCCCATCCTTTCACTTCCCAGAACCATAACAATGCATACAGAAGAAATTCAGATAGTCGTGTAATGCAGAAATTAGGCACTTGAAGAGGCCAAGTGCCTTCCCATCCCCACATCCCTAGAAACCCTAATTTTATACAAAGAGAGGGAAAGGTGCAAAAGGATTCTAAAAGCCCTTCTAATGGCAAAATTGTGGAAACCTACAGGAAGTGAAAGTCCAAAATAGAGAAGGTTCCTTGACCCTCATTTTCCCATGCAAGTTAAAGTTCTACAAAGCTCATAAAGTAAAAAGATCAAAGATGAAAGAAAAAGACCATGCAGACCTTTTGCCTCACGTGTGGACATATACGAAAACTCATGACTTATCCACAAGCCTCACACTACCACCAAAAACACAAAAACACTCAAAACAAAACATTATCTCAATGATAGGCCATAATAGCAGGATATGTACCTCATGAATTTACTTAAGAAGCTTTAGCAACCTTCAATCTAATTGCAATCAGCAGATGAAAATTATCCACAACCATCCCCAATAGCGCCATGCCTGTGTCATTTGCCATTGCAGCAAATGCAGCTTCATAATAAGTTTGAGCAATGGCCATTTAGTGATCACCACATGTAAAGAATGAGACAGTATCTCATGGAATACAATTGTTGCAACATACAAAAGAAATAGGTATCCTTGCCAGGCAGTCACACTATTCCACCATATGCAACCAACAAGTCTTCAATTGTATTGTCCCCTTTATTTGGACATCGGAAATTAATTAAATAATTAAAATTTAAGTTGTTAAAATATAATAAATTTAATGACAACTTAATTTTAATTATTTAATAAAGTATTAAAGTGACTTTAATGGTGAGTTTAGCTCAAAATTAATAAAGTCATTTTATTATTATTTCCCTAATTTCAAATTAAAAGAGGGGGAAATAAAGAGAGACAGAAAAGAAATATCAAGAGATAGGCAAAGGGAAAATGAATAGTCACTGGGGTGTGCTATTAAAGAACATTGACAGGCTAATTCTGAAGAAGGGAGAGTTAATGAATTTCTTTAGAAGAGCTTTCTAAGCTTCTTGTTTCAATTTCAGTTTCCTAAGGATAGAAACCCTTGGGACTGCTCTCGAAATGGACTGAAACCCAATTCAGGTTGGAAATATCATTTTGATATTCCACTTGTGCCTGCAAGAGTTAGTAATATTGGTAAAGTCTTCTTGAAGACCAATTTCTGGAGTATTTTATCAATTCTCTAATCTAAAAGCACAATTATAGTGTTCAGATTTAAAGGTGCAACTATGTTGAGATTTTGTGAGTTCTTTAATTTAATCTATGGATCGAAGTTTTTTGAAGAAATTATGTTAATACTGTGAAGTTTGGCCTGATTGCCATGAACATTCTTTCTTTGGAAAGTTGAGTGTGACCTTGCTAAGGGAGATCAAGCTTCTTTTAAAGTTCATATGTGATTAATATTAGAGGTTTTGAGCTTGTGAAGTAAGTGATAAATATTTGTATTTTGATATTGCTATCAAGACTCAACAGTGTTGTTTTCTATTCAAACACATTGACCCATGTTTCATGAGTAGCGTTTCACAAGAACCCATCTCTCATGAGAATGAATGGAAAACTTAGCACTCATCGCATCTAGGTGATGCTCACAAAGGTGAAGCACCATGACTTCCCAAGAGGTCACCCATCCCAATACTGCTCCAGCTCAAGCATGCTTCACCACTGAGTTTCCTCCAAGGATAAACCCACTTTGCTTGCAACCCCATTTGCAAAACCTTCAGCAAGTGTTGTGCCTTATGATCCAGTCATTAGAAAACCCCTTAAGCTCATCAGTTGATAAGTAGGAGATATTTTCCACAGCAAGTCAAATTATGATATTGCTATCAGGATTCAATTGTGTTGTTTTAGAGTCAAACACATTGAACCATGTTTCATGAGTAGTGGTTCACAAGAACCCATCTCTCATGAGAATGAATGGAACACTTAGCACTCATTGTATCTAGGTGATGCTCATAGAAGTGAAGCACCGAGACTTCTCGGGAAAATTGATAAGTAGGAGATATTTTCCAAAAAGTCAAGCTTGCCATTTCAAGTCAAATTATACCATAAATCCCACAACAGGAATGAAAGAAGCACCCAACTCCCCAAATACTTCTATAGGTAGATACTTTCAAGTAAAATATGTCTGCTACTCTCTAGTACGAAGCTTGAATAGAAAAAAACTTTGACATGAGGGAGAAGATGATGTTATCCTGGGTAAAACTATCAGGCATAGTTCCCACGCTGGTAGAATAGCAGCACCTCTATGCACTATTTATTTTAGCTTTCAACAACAATAAAGAGATGCAATTTTGATATTTAAAAAAGAAAAATAACACGCAGGAACAGTTGTGAATAAGGAACCCCTCTCTCTCTATATATAGAGATGTTCATAGTACATACCAACATGACATTTAGTGGCTCTGATACCATGTTGGTTTTTATAATCAGAAATGAAAGTATACAACACAAACAACAAAAAATAGAGAATACAAAACACAAGATTACCTGGGAAAACCCTCCAACCTGAGAGAGAAAAACCCAGCCACATAAATGTTCCTTTATTGATAAATAAGTAGAAGTCTGAATTTTACAATACTCACAAAACTGACTTAATTATTCACTATCCATGATAATTCATAGAGACAATAATTAATATAGCATATAAAATCTTTGCAAACAAGGAGTCCGACTAGATACCAAAATGTTTCAGCTAAAAAGCATGTAACCTCCAAAAGAAATATGAAATGCCCCATAGAAGAAGAACAACATAATGCACATGAAGAGGTGTACTCTTCATTGTATTTGACAATGAAGAGTCTGTGGCTACCATAGAAGTGATGCCAACAATGCATGACCCTTCATGCTCTTCATACAACTGATGATATGAAGATTAACACTGCCAAAAGACTTTAAACATCTGGGCATGACGTTGAAAAGAGAGACAGAATTTCTGCAGAAAATGGGAGAAAGATATCTCTCAAAGCTATATCTCCAACAACAAAGGCTAGGGGGGATAACTCCAAAATCAATATTGAAGACTCGATAATTGCCTTACAGGACAAAGGAATCAATAACTTCCATTGCCAGAATATTACTCCTCAATCCAAATTGAGAAAAGGTGGCAATAAGGGTGAGACGGTTTTCTCTGTCTTGCCATGTTGAAATCTCTTTGGGGAATCTATGAGAATGCTTGAACAAAACCTTCTAATACTGGTTACCATCATTACTTGGTATGAAACTTATTGAACTTTAAATCTGGAACCCGTTGCCTGAAGATTGATTCCAACAGGATATTTGTCGGGTATGGTCTGGAGGCTTGTGTTCCATTAGGAGTTAACTTTGAGCTTCTCTTGTTGAAAGAAGGCCTGCAACCTATGACAATCTACTAGTATTAGCAAAATTCAAGCCTAGTGAATGCAGATTCAACTGAAGGTCCTGAAAAGTAAGTATGGCATCTGTTATCAGTTGGCTTTGTCTAAGCTTATGAGTGTAAACCACCAATCTTGGTGTGGAGGAGCTACTTTTGAATTAAATAATAAGTTACAAACTCTTGTTGTCCTTTATACTACTTAGCACTTATGCAATTTTTCCTGAGGATAATGGGTTGTATCTCAGATTGTGAATTCATAACCAGAAACTGTAGAATGTTTTCATTGCTGTTGTTAAATGTTTGATTTGAATACAAGTGATTATGGAAAGGTTTAGATAATTTCTATGTTTTCTGTTTGCACAAATTTTTTGTGCATTCTATATCATCATTTAAATAGTGAGATTAACCTTAAATCTTTGAGCAAGCTGAAAAGCTCTATAAGTACAGAATGCATTGTTCATGTGGCCGTGATATGGAATAGACATTCAGATCTCATAGTAAACAATCCTTCCAAACAGTCATAGTTCTGCACTGTGCATATTTTTGTTTACCAAAATCTGAGAATTCAAGTTTACCATATATATATATATATATATATATATATATATATATATATATATATATATATATATATATATATATATATATATATATATATATATATATATATATATATATATATATATATATATATATATATATATATATATATATATATATATATATATATATATATATATATATATATATATATATATATATATATATATATATATATATATATATATATATATATATATATATCAATAGATAGGGCTGCTTACTACATCAATCCAATCAATTTACATTTCCCAATTTTCTCCATGCCTTTGTGATATGGTGGCTTTGTAAAAAGGTACAGGATCCATCAAAGCATATAAGAGAGAGGTTATATCAGATATACATGCAAACATGTGGCAGCAAAGACAAGTTGTGAACTATTGGTCAAGACACCTCACTCACTGAAGAGCCCTCTTCTTGAGAATAACTTTCCATTTAAGACCT
Source organism: Chamaecyparis obtusa (assembly GCA_027943335.1). NCBI lineage: Eukaryota > Viridiplantae > Streptophyta > Pinopsida > Cupressales > Cupressaceae > Chamaecyparis > Chamaecyparis obtusa. Next base: position 227,144 of record BSBK01005816.1, read on the forward strand.
CTTGTTGGATAATTATGAACAATCAGAATCACCTTCAAAACATGGTGATTTAGATGATATGTGGAAAGGCATGAAGCTGGTCTTAAATGAGAAAACACTTAATTTAGGCAGTGAGATGAAATGTAAAAATGCTAAGGACTTTCCTGAAGCTGAACTGGACATGTATGACATGTACTTACTTGGGACAAGAACAAAGTTTTTGACAATGTGATTAAGACATCCAAAGAAGACGAATAGTTTTCTGGCACAGAAAAGATTATTTTTAGTTTTTCATCACTTACAGTCTTAGTTGTGCTTTTGGTGTGCAATGAGATAGGTAATGCATTTAGTGACTCTACGATGAATGATTTATTAAAGTCATTGATTAACTCTATGTCAAGATCAATGGCAAAAAATTAACAATGCATGACAACCATCTGACAAATTGCTTCAAGGTTCATCATCTATAGCCAACACATGTCAAATGTTCAATAAAATGTTACGACAATCAAACACCTACCAAAATTATGGGGAGAATTAATATTTAATTATAAATTTCCTATTCAAATGTTTGTAATGAAATTTATGTGATATTTGTTTACAAGAACTTATTGTATTTTATTTCTAAATTTTTTTGTAAATCCAAAATGGAGTTGAAAATAGTTATAGGCAGAAAAGGACATATTTTCCTAAAAATATAAAGTCTATTCATGTTAAAGGGGTTAGCAAGGCTTACTAGTGGTTACTATTCTTGACGGAACACATAGCAAATTGTACAAGGAGGCAAGAAACTTTATGCTTTCATGAAAATTGAAGAGTAAGTGTCCAGATATGACAACGATTTTTAATCTATTGGTTGAGCATTATTTTTTCTTATATTAGATTGTGCTTGTATTGTTCCTCAAGATTCTTCTTTGCAATTTGCAAATCCAATGTAAATTTAATAATTTATTTCCAATAATCAATGCAGAGAAAATTTGTTGCAACTCATAATTCTATTTGATGAATCTACATGTGTTCTCCCTTCTTTGTTAATGATGTATGTGGAAATAAATATGTTATCTATTCAATTGTGCATACACTTCTCCTTTCCTTCCTTCTTCATTCATGTTGAGTAATTCTAGATGGTTGTACATGTTTGATCTATTCAAGGTGTCTCTATTCTTCCCCTCTTTGTTCTCTTTTTTTTGCTTTTTCTTTTGTACTTTCTAGCTAAAAGTACACAAAAATTTAAGAAACCCCATCATACGAGGGAGCTGCCCCTCTCAAACAGAGGAAAGTAGTCCATTCAATGGCAACTTCTCCAACTGTTGCAAATATTTATTGCGGCCCATTGGGTGAGGCACAGTGATTCGAGTAACACATTGCATCTGTTTGCCAATAGTACATTACTTGGAACTATATTGGAGAAACCCATACTCTTACTAGTACATTTCTAGTCCCAGGCACAACCAATTTAATCTATTCTACCATATCCTACTCAAATACATCTGTATACATCACTTTTTCTACTTGGTACATGTCCACGCAGAACCCAGGGCATTAAAATTGTACCCAACTGTTAAACTACAGTCAGATTAAGAACAAAAGAACATTTTAGAAAAAAACACAATAAAACATAATTTTTAGCACACAGAACTAACCAAAATTGCCAATATTCATATTACACCTGATTTGAATGAATCAATTGTTGATTTGGATGCTCTTGATTTAGAGCAATATGGTGATCTATTCACATAAATCTTGAATCTGACTTGACCACTGCCTAATTTTCTATCTTGAACAAATAATACGAAACGTATGCAATATATCATATGCCATGACTTATTTGAATATTGCATTACCAATTATAAGTGGTATTTTGTTATTTTTCTATTTAGTTTATACATATAGCATCAATATTATAGCAATTGTTAATGGATTGCCTGAACTATCTAATTTTGTTGGTATTGGATTATTGTGTTGCAACTAGAAAGGATCACCACACTATTGAAGAGAGGATGTGTCATTGTGGCTCTAGTAGGAACTCCGAGGTGTACTATATTCCGGGTCTGGGGTACCTTCCAAGGGCAGCGGGTTGTGGTCATGCTTGACAGCAGAGCCACACTCAACTTCATTAACTCATTGCTAGTCAGCCGACAGAGTTTCTGTATGGAGGCACACCAAGGATTTGAAGTCAAAGTAGCAGGAGGAAACCTTTTGAAATGTACCCATCTGGTTCCGCAACTGAGCATTACCATGGGAAACCACATGGTGACGAATGATTTCTTCGTGGTCGATCTAGATGACATGGAAGTCATTTTGGGCATCCAGTGGATGGAAACATTGGACAAGTACACACAAAGTTTCAAACTAATGGAGTTCTCATTCAAAGTGGATGGTAAGAAGGTTGTGCTATGATTCTACAAGCTAGGTTATCTTAGAACATGAATATGGAATTCAATTTAATGGACCAGTGAGCAGAATAAAGTATAAAGTAGTGATTGATGAGCAAAATTGTATAGGAAGGAGAAGTTCTTTCAATATGACTAGTAGTTCAGTTTGGGTTCAACTATTGGTCACTTAGATTGTAGATTGTTGAATAAGGAGGAGCAACGCATCAATTTCAATGCCATGATGACTTGCTTAACAAAATGGCATCCTATCCCACAACAGTTCAATGATATAAAATGGTGCTAGAGTATGAATTGTAACTCAAAAACTTTTTGACCCATTGATATGATCAGATGCATTATGAAACAAAATTTATGAACACTTGCCTCTGTATACATATCAAAATGAATCTTCTAAAGAAAATACATAGCAATAGACATGAGCATACCTACAATTGTCACATAGCATACATGATATCTCATAAGACTGCACAATATAGTTCTAGGGGATTTGAGCAAGTCGGTTTTAAAGATATCTCCTCCATGGGCCTTCATCCTCCGCTCCAAAAATTCATGAAATGCATTGGCCCTTTGGAAAGCTAGAAATAGTAGACTCTCGCCTAGTAGCGGCCAGCCAAAACTACCCGATGGTAAATTAGGGTTTGAAGAAGGGTTTCTGAGAAGAAATAGCAGAAACATTTTTCTTGTTAAACGAGATCATGTTGCATATCCTTAAATATAAGGTTTTCATGATAAAGGGAAGAGAGGGTGACACAAAATGAGGAGGAAGTGAAGGTTAAAATCATACCTTTCTCAGCCTTTTGGATTCTGAATGTACAATCCAGTAGATCCCTTTCGCCGTAGAGATGCCTAGCTGCAGAGATCTCCTCATCCAACGGCTGCAAAAATCCCTCTCGTTGCTATTATAGAAATGACCAACATTTTCTTTTCTTTTTTTTTCTTATATCCCGTTAATGTCGTAATTGCGACGTTATCAGGGTATAATTGAAAAAAAAAAAGCCAAAAAAACATAACATTTGCCCGCCATTGCAAATTGTCATCGCAATTTCACCCCAAATGTATTAGTGATAGAAACATATGCATGAGCATTGAGTACCACCCAAAAGGTCTAGATACCTTCATATTTTTTATTCCCATCAACCCCTCATGGATTAGATCAGCTAGATGAGATGCAAAGTCAAAAATAAGGGCTAATTGGGGGTGCAATGACTATACCATCAATCTCAAAAGAACCTGACAACCGCCACCTCAATACTGCTGACAACCAATAAAAATTTTACACGAGAATACGACCTGACAGTGTCAAGACCCACCGCAAACTTTATTCATCAAAAGGTAATCTGAGGGTCATCGCTATACCATGATGCATAAAAGACATGCATCTTTGTCCAATGGTATAATGACAACCATGGATTAGATTCATTCGTTAAAGGCCAGTGCATTACAAAATCAAACGGGCCCGCAAGGACAAGTGGTGTGTGGTCGCCATTTCACATGTTAGGAAATTTGACAAAGAGCAGTCTTGCAGTGCAACGACAACCGCACAATTTTAAAGGCTTTCCTTTATGAAAAATTAATCTAAAACTTAGGCTTTGGCAGATTTAATTAAATAAAAGGGGAAGATAGTTCGAAAGCCTAACCACTTCGACACATAAAACAATGAACAAAGTGAGTCAAGATATTAGCACATGTTTTATGAAAAGATTAATGACTCAAAAAGGTAACGCAGAAACATAACATGACCTAGGGTGAGTTAGGGCTTCAGATAAGACTTACGGTTTACACCTTGAAGAATATTACCACTAGGTCAATAATCTCAGACTACTTTGAAACATTATCACAGAACTGAAAATTTTTATATGGTGATAACACTATCCAAAACCATTTGGAGAGTAATATTCTTCTCCTAATTGTAATAAAAAACTCAAAATGCAGAAGACAACAAATAGCTTAGGCATTTATTTCCTATGACCTATGTCAATTTCAGTTCAATTCCTATTGATGATATTCTCAATGTGTAAAAATAAATTGATGTGTTATTTTAAAATGGTGTTGACTGAAATTTATGAACATATGTCAAATATCCATTTTTTTTAGAATTTGAAATAGAACCTATTAGGAATGAATGCTGAAGCTTTGGGAGTCATTCTGTAGCAGTGGTTGTTGCATTCATGGCTATGATTGTCATTGATGTCAACACAGTGTTATTTTGGAGATTAGCAGAGAAGCAGGCATAGTTTTGTTTTACGCACGTGTTATATTGCAGATTGAGTTATGTGACATTGATGTTATGTTCTTTGGTGTGTTATTAGGCTATGGTTAAGAGTGCAAAAAGAAATTAATTTATTCATGAAAGTTATAAGCATTTTGGTGGAAGCAATATTCTGACAGTGTTCCTGAGTAGCGGTTCTTGGTAATCGGAGGATATCTCCTAATCGGGATGGAATCTGATTCTACGTAGTTAAAGGGAAGTTTGAGACTCATTGGTGGTGACATGGTTCATAGCACAAACTTTGAGGTCACATGAGTGGAAAGTTACAATATCTGGAAGCTGACAGTTTTATGTAATTTTGGTGTAGCGTGTTGAAATTATTATTTTGTATTTGCATGCCGACTCATTTGTAATTATTTGAGTGTGGTATAAAAGGAAGGAATTTTTTCCTTTTTGTAATGGATGTGTGATGGTTGTGATATGGAATTATAATATTGGGATGCGAAGGTATGCATGAAGTGAAGAAAAGAGCTAATTCAGTGATGAAGGAAGACTTGTGAAGTACAAAGATCTGGATTTGTGATCTTGTGTAGCAAAGAGTGCGGTTTTGGCATAATGTGAAGGAGGTAACATATTTCATATTATTGTATTGAATAATCCTAAGATCTATTGGACAGTGAGTTCAGAGATCTTGCCTTGAAGCTGTTTGGGTAGTGGGTCCTTTTGTCTTCCATAACTCCTAACAGGGTTAGAATCTTTTAACAAGGATTCAAAATCTCCTAATAGGGATTCATATGTACTAAATGTATTTCATAAGACTCCTAACAGGGTCCATCCTCTCACAAGGAACTTTCATATTAGTGCATCATTCCCACCGGGGTTTACTCTTTGATCAAGAGGTTCCCTAGTTAACATATCTTGTGTTATTGTGTCATTGTGTATGATTATCTTTCTATGGTTGGTTGTTGCATTGATTTTATGGTTTAAAGCTGTTGAAGTTGATAAATGGTTTAATTATCAGATAACTGATTCACCCCCCCCTCTCAGTTATCTTGGTGGTCTTTACTTTCTAACAATTGGTATCAGAGTAGCAGGTCCTTGAAAGTAAGGTTTAACAGCTTAAGGAGATCCATGGTGAATTTTAGGAAAGAAAGCCCTAAGTTTGATGGAGTAAATTTTGACAACTGGAAGGAAAAGATGAAGACACATCTATTGTGTTTAGGACCAAGCTATTGGTTGATTAGAAAGAATGAAAGGACTATAATTGAAGAAGACAATCTTGAAACAAGTACTAAAGATGAGGTAGATCTATTCATGTGTAACATACTTGCAAGAGAAGCACTCTTGACAGCACTTCCAGAGAATGAATACAGTCAGGTAAAATGTTTTAAGAAATCTAATGAAATTTGGAAAGCTTTACACTCTACTTTTGAAGGTGATGAACATGCAAAAAAAGCTAGATTACATAATTGGATATGTGCATTTGAAGATATTAGAATGATGGAAGATGAATCTGTTAGAAGCTATATTGGTAGAATGTCAAAAATGTTGCAGGGATAAAATCTTGTGGAGGATCAAAGATAGAGAATGAAGTGATATAGAAAATTCTGAGGACATTGACTCCAGTATTTAAGCAGACAACACAAATGATTGAACAAGTTATACCTTGTACTACAAACTTTACAAGAGAGACTCTTCTTGGAAGATTGGAAGCAACAGAGATGAACCTGAGGTTATCAGGAGACTTACCTAGAATGGAGATAGCATTTAGTGCTCTTAGTATTCGACCTACTTTGTCAAGAAGTACAAGTGTGAATGGAGATTATGCTAGTAGCAGTAGATCCAAATCTGAAGAAGATAAGAAGATTGAAGAAGGTATTACCTTGCTTGTGAAAAGAGAACCAGATGGTAAGAAAATCTTTAAATGTTGGACTTGTCAAGAATATGGTCATTTTGCATCTAAGTGTCCTAAGAGATTTAAGAAGTATAGAAACAATTTCAAGCCTAGAAGATCTAAAGAATGTTATTATGCAAATGATGAAGAAATTGAAGTAGGAATTGAAAGACATTTGAGTGACAGTGATAATGATAATCTTGATGACATAGGATTTGTAGCAATTAAGGAAGAAAATTCTAAATCTGATATTAAAGAAGAAAAAGCCTTAGTTTCCCAAGTTGAAAAGAAAGTTGATTGGATTATAGACAGTGGTTGTTCACATCATATGACTGGTGATAAAGGAAAGTTCATAAAGTTTAACAATCATGATGGAGGAGTTGTTAGAGTTGGTAACAATGCACCTTGTTTGATTAAAGGTATAGGATCTATTACTCTTGATGGAAAGACTAATATTGATGATGTTTACTTTGTTGATGTATTGAAACATAATATTTTGAGTGTTGGACAGTTAGTGGATAAGGGATATCAAGTTTGGTTTACTAAGAAAACTTGTGTGATAAAGGATAAAGATGGAAATCTAATTGGAACTGGATCTAGAACCAGAGGTAATGTATTTCAATTGAACCCTACTGAGAGGACATGTTTCATGACTAAGATTGATGACAGTTGGTTATGGCATAGAAGGTTTAGTCATATAAACTTTGATAATATTGTGAAAGTGAGTTCTACACTTGCAATAAGAGATTTACCTAAGATTATGAAGCCTACTAACATGATTTGCAAGGAATGTGTGATGGCTAAGTAGAAAAGGAGTTCATTTCCTAGCAAGAAGTTCACATCTACAAAGAAGTTGGAGATTGTTCATATAGACTTGAGCGGTCCTACTAGGACTAGAGGATTCTATGGAGAAAGGTATTTTATGATTCTTGTTGATGATTTTACAAGAATGATGTGGATTGCATTTCTGAAAGAAAAATCTGAAGCATTTGATAAGTTTAAGGTGATTAAGAATAAAGTTGAGAATGAATCAGGAATGAGGATTAAATGTTTGAGATCTGATAAAGGAGGAGAATTTACATCTAAAGAGTTTAACACTTTTTGTGAAGTGAATGGCATTAAGAGACAATTTTCAGCCCCTAGAACACCTGAACAAAATGGTATTGCAGAAAGAAGGAATAGATCAATGACTGAAGCAGAAAGAGCTATGTTGTTTGAGAGTGATTTGGCAAAGACATTTTGGAGAGAAGTAGTGAATATAGTAGTATATACAATGAACAGAGTACAAATCAGAGCAAACACAAACAAGACACCTTATGAATTGTAGTTTGGACATGCACCCTCAGTTAAGTATTTTAGAATTTTTGGAAGAAAATGTTATATTAAGAGAGATGATGATATAGGAAAGTTTGATCCTAGAAGTGATGAAGGAATTTTTCTTGGATATTCTTTGAAAAGAAAAGCTTATAGATGTTACAATAAGAGAAATAAGACTATTGTTGAAAGTGCAAATGTGAAAGTTGATGAGAAGTTTAAAATTCAGGAAAGAATGCTTGATTATAAATCTGATGAAGGAACTAACCCTTAGCCTAATATTGAAGCTACTGAACAATTTTTTGAGACTAACAGTGAATTGTTGAATGAAAGTCATGCTGAAGAAAATAGAGAAGAATCTACAGTTGAGACAAGATCTGAGACTATGACACCTAATAGGTATATTTCAAGACATCATCCTATTGAGCAAGTTATTGGAAGTTTAGATAGAGGAGTTCTTACTCGAAAGAAGGTACATTTATGTTTGATTTCTCAAATTGAACCTAAATCTACTAATGAAGCATGTGAAGATGAACATTGGGTTAAAGCTATGAAAGAAGAATTGGATCAAATTGAAAAGAACAAGACATGGGAATTGGTCCCTAGACCTAAAGATAAAAATGTGATTGGAACTAAATGGGTATTCAGAAACAAGATGAGTGAACAAGGAGAAGTAATTAGAAACAAAGAAAGATTGGTATGTAAGGGATACTCACAGTAAGAAGGAATTGACTATGAAGAGACCTTTGCCCCTGTGGCAAGACTTGAAGCAGTAAGAATATTTTTGGCTTATGCAGCATTTAAGAAATTCAAAATATATCAGATGGATGTGAAATCAGCATTTCTGAATGGTGAATTGAAAGAAGAAGTCTACATTGAGCAACTTGAAGATTTTTCTTTGACTCAAGGAGACATGGTATGTAAACTAAAGAAAACACTATATGGATTGAAGCAAGCACCTAGAACTTGGTATGCTAGATTGGATAAGTATTTGTTGAAGTTGGGATTTACAAAAGGAACAGCTGATAGTAATTTGTATACAAAAGAAATTGAGAATGGATTGTTAGTTTTGATCATTTTTGTTGATGACATTATTTTTGGAGGAGAAGATGAAGCTAGTGACAAATTTGCTGATGAAATGAAGAAAGAATTTGAAATGAGTATGATTAGAGAAATGAAATACTTTTTGGGATTAAAGATAACACAAAACGAAGATGGTATCTTTGTAAGTCAGACAAAGTACTTGAATGATTTATTGAAAAGATTTGGTATGTAGAATTGTAAACCAGTTGGAACACCTATGGTTACAGGACATAAACTATCTAGTAAAGATGAGACACCAGCAGTTGAGAAAAAGAAATACAGATCTATGATTGGAGGATTGCAGTACTTAACACATACAAGACCTGATATAGCACATTCAGTTGGGATTGTGGCTAGATTTCAAGCTGAACCTAGAGAGTCACATTATGTAGCAGTGAAGAGGATACTGAGATATCTTAGAGGCACAATGGACTGTGGATTGTGGTATGAAAATTCTGATGATTTCACCCTATGTGCATATACAGATGTTGATTGGGGAGGTAGTGTTGATAATAAGAAAAGCACCAGTGGTGGAGCCTTTTTTCTTGGAGGAAGATTGGTTTCATGGTTGAGCAAGAAGCAAAATTATATCTCACAGAGTACAGCAGAAGTAGAATATGTAGTAGCAACAAACAATTGTAATTAGATGATTTGGATGAAGCAGATGTTGATGGACATTGGAATCAAGTTTGATGAGCCTATTGTCATACATTGTGACAATACAAGTACAGTTAGTGTGTCAAGAAATCCAGTTTTACATTCTAAGACAAAGCATATAGAGATCAAGTATCATGTTGTAAGAGAGAAAGTTGCAGATAAAAAAGTCAGATTGGAGTACATTAGCACAAAGGATTAGATAGCAGACATATTTACTAAGCCCTTGTCGAAGGATACATTTGAGTATCTAAGAGGTATGCTTGGGGTTATGCCCCAATCTACTCTTGAGTAAAGATGTAGATGGTTGCATCCATCCAGTGGTTTATGCACCTATCTTTCTTCTAGACTAGATGTTGGTACTTCATCTATGGGGGAGTATGTGTATCTGAGCTGAGTCATTGAGGATTCTAGTGAATTTTTTTTTAATTTTTATTTTTTTTCCTGAACAGTGTCTTTTGACAATGAGCTATTGTTTGACATAGTGATAGAATTTTTTTCATTGATGTCAATGGGGGAGAGAATCATGAAAAACATTGAGGAACTACATTTGTTGGAGAGACTGAATAGGAAAACAAAGCAAGATTTGATTGATAAAGAGCAGCAAAGCAGTTGAGCAGCAGTGATTGGATTTTTGGAACATTGGATATTTTTCATCTATGTTGCCATCAATGCCAATGGGGGAGATTGTTAGGGATGAATGCTAAAGCTTTAGCAGTCATTCTGTAGCAGTGGTTGTTGCATTCATGGCTATGATTGTCATTGATGTCAACACAATGTTATTCTGGAGATTAGCAAAGAAGCAGGCACAATTTTGTTTTGCGCATGTGTTATATTGCAGATTGAGTTATGTGACATTGATGTTATGTTCTTTGGTGTGTTATTAGCCTATGGTTTAGAGCCCAAAAAGAAATTAATTTATTCAAGAAAGTTATAAGCATTTGGGTGGAAGCAGTATTCTAGCAGTGTTCCTAAGTAGTAGTTTTTTGGTAATCGGAGGATATCTCCTAATCGGGATGGAATCTAATTCTGTGTAGTTAAAGGGAATTTTGAGACTCATTGGTGGTGATGTGGTTCATAGCACAAATTTCAAGGTCACGTGAGTGGAAAGTTACAATATTTGGAAGCTGACAGTTTTATGTAATTTTGGTGTAGCATGTTGAAATTATTATTTTGTATTTGCATGCCGACTCATTTGTAATTATTTGAGTGTGGTATAAAGGAAGGAATTTTTTCCTTATTTTAATGGATGTGTGACGGTTTTGATATAGAATTATGATATTGGGATGTGAATGTATGCATGAAGTGAAGAAAAGAGCTAATTCAGTGATGAAGGAAGACTTGTGAAGTATAGAGATCTGGATTGGTGATCTTGTGTAGCAGAGAGTGCGGTTTTGGCATAATGTGAAGGAGGTAACATATTTCATATTATTTTATTGAATAATCCTAAGATCTATTGGACAGTGAGTTCAGAGATCTTGCCTTGAAGCTGTTTGGGTAGTGGGTCCTTCTGTCTTCCATAACTCCTAACAGGGTTAGAATCTTTTAACAGGGATTCAAAATCTCCTAACAGGGATTCATATGTACTGAATGTATTTCATAAGACTCCTAACAGGGTCCATCCTCTCACAAGGAACTTTCATATTAGTGCATCATTCCCACTGGGGTTTACTCTTTGATCAAGAGGTTCCCTAGTTAACATATCTTGTGTTATTGTGTCATTGTGTATGATTATCTTTCTATGGTTGGTTGTTGCATTGATTTTATGGTTTAAAGCTGTTGAAGTTGATAAATGGTTTAATTATCAGATAACTGATTCACCCCCCCCCCCCCCCCCCTCTCAGTTATATTGGTGGTCTTTACTTTCTAACAGAACCAGTAGTAATATAATCAAATTTGTGAATTTCACATCCAATCATTGGATGTTAATCAAAAGTACAACACAGTAATATTTTTGAACCGATAAAAAATCTTAGTCTTACTTCAAACCTACTCCCATGTATGTGGGTTCTTGGAGGTATCTACTGAACAATGTGTGGATCTTTAATGTCCCTATCCAGGACCTTACCCACTTTTCTTAAAACTCCTAATTAGAAATTGGATTTCTAATGTCTGCTGTGATATTATTTAAGTTTGCATTGCTCCTTACCAATTAATATTGTAATGAATTGGTTATCCTTCCCCTTCTCTCTCTCCTACTCTCTCCCCTTCCCCTTCTCTCTCTCTCTCTCTCTCTCTCTCTCTCTCTCTCTCTCTCTCTCTCTCTCTCTATCCTTCTCACCTTCTCACTCTCTCTCTTCCTCTCTCAGCCCCTGCCATTTACTCAATCTCTCTCTTCCTTAATGGTCACCCATGGATTTTTTAAATGGCCGATTGATTTCCTTTGCTTCTTTCAATGGCCATTTATGATTTTTGTGCAATCTTCCAACCTTTCGTACATGGTTGTAAAATACATATTAATATATATTATATACATATAAAATAATATGTAATATATGATATATAATGTAACATTTAATATTAATATATATTAAATAATATTTAATATAAAATGTATATTATATAATATTTAATATATAATTGATATTATATAATATATATAATTTATAATCTAATCTAATATAGGATGGAGAAATGGGAGGGAGAAAGGGGCGGGAAAACTGAAAAATCAAAATTAGGTCAGCCTTTTCGGGTACCCAAAAATATCGGGTACATGAAAATATCAGGTACCTGATTAGGCTCGGTATAGATTTGTACACCAAACCTATATGGTCAACTATTGAAATGTCTCAAAAATGTGTTTTTCCCCTATTTCTCTAAGTTCCAAACTTCGACCATGTAGCTGACGACTTTTTTTCACCCGAATTTGATGAAACGAAAAGGGTATCTTAAGGAGATTATCAACTTTCTATCGATATAATTACTGTCAAATTTTGAATTCGGTAAGTAATTATTAGTTATTTTCTAATTGAGTTACCTCTAAAGTGTTGATTTATATATTGATTGAAAAATGACTATAACTTTCAGACGGTATAACATTTTTGAAATCTAAAAAATGCATCACATTCTATGCTTTGCCTACTATAAGGAAAAAAAATTTTGAATTTTGTAAAGTTTTGAATGAGTTAAGGTGGTCAGACACAAGAATTTTTTTATTCTAAAAATGTTGTAGCAAAAAAATCATAATTAATTATTTTTTTATAATAAAATTACAAAAAAATATGTGTCACATCCGGGCATGAGTCTACTACTTACATATAAAATCTTGTAATAAAAGATTACCATTTGATTATGATTAAGGTGGTCAGATATATACCTACTTATTTTTTTCCATAAATTTTTGTACTGTTGCATTGAAATATATACTTTTTACCAATCATACTAACTTTTTTTCAAAAAAGGCCTAGTAGTTTAGAAACTACATTTAATTTTCTACAAATTCTATTGTTACAACTTTTTGATATTAGGTTGATAGCTAGTTGAAATTTTCATGTCAAGTTGACTAACCCTGATTTGTTGATTTTTCATTGCCAATTAAGGGCATAGTTTGGCCCCTCATGATCTTGCACATACCTTGAAAGGACTGAATATCTTCTTAGCTATATTTGTGTACTGTTGGAAACTGAATTGAAACAATTGTTGTATTGTCATTGATGTCAAACCTTAATTGGTAAGATTGTTGCTACTTAGGAAAGTACTATATCTATTTGAGTGTTGCTAAGGGGCTAAGCAAGGTTGGTAACAATAGCACCTAGGGAAAGGTTGAGTTATCTTGATACTACAATGTGTACTTGACTATGTTTCACTATGATAAGATAATGTATTATTTATCTTAGTAAGACTGAAGACTAAACTGGTAGGCTTAACCGAGCAAAGAATGGAAAAATCATGTTTAAGCTGAGTGTTGTTAGTGTCGACCGAGTTAGTATATGCCGAGCAAAATTATAGTGTCAACCAAGCACCAGTAAATTGCTGAGGAAGATAGTGCAAGCCGAGGAGATAGAGTTAGTATTGACCGAGCATTCTACATGAAGACCAACTGAACAATCACAATATTGACCAAGCATCAGCAATTTTATATTTGAAGAGAATTTAAATATTGGAGCCGACATTGTTGAATTCTTGGATTATGTAAAACATGTTGACTTTATTTATTGATTGTTTGGAAGCATTAAATGCATTGTAAAATGTTTTATTGTAAATCTTTTAGAGATTTGAGATAATTCTAGAAAAGGAGCTGAAGAACATAAAGTGGGTAGATTCAATGAATCTGACCTAACCCTAAGATCTACGAATGAGATTGAGCGGCAAAAGATGAGTTAACCTAATTGAGGAAAATGTAAGGAAACCTGAACATTGTGGTATGGATGCACATGGTGAATAGAGAATGTTGGAAGAGAAAATTTTTACTGACTGAATAAGCAGAAAAGGCTGAAGGAGAAGTGTGGTGATTGCTTGAAGAAAAATTTCGAGCAGATCAGAGATGGAAATGACAAAGTTTCAAAGTTAGTAAACCAGCATTAGTGTACAGAATCAGATCTGATATTGGCAAAGTGAGTTGTATATTTTTCAGATAATACTGCTGCTACTTTCTAACCATTGTAACAGTCAAAATCCTTTTAACAGAGGTTGACCTAACAGTCATATGTTAAATCCTTTGAACAAGGTTGTATTCTAATGGAGTGTATGTAAGTCCTATGACTAGGCTCACTTTTAACAAGGTGATTGAAATCCTTTAACCGGGTCACATTTGACAGTGTGTATTGTAACCTTTGACAGGGTTGGCTTTTTATCGAGCTCACTTTAGAAGAGTGAAAATAATAGTAGCATGTTACAAAGTGGTTTTTCCCAAATTGGGTTTCCACTATAAAACTTGGTGTTTATACTTGTGTGAATGTTTAGATCTGAACATTGCTATGTTTTACAGGTTAAGTTATAGCTAGGTAGTGGACTGCATTGTTAGATGTTTCTATTATTGAATCAGTGATGACCGAGTTTGTTTTGGTTTTGGATCTGATTTAAGGATAAGTTTATGAGATTGTTTTATACATCAAGACCTGAGAACAATTGATTCACCCCTCTCTATTGTTATAAATCATATTAACAGTGTACCTATAAATGCTACGCATGATGTGGATGAACACAAGATCCTTGTTATTACTACTGGGAATAGCTTCGATTACATCTTGAACTTTAGTAAAATCTTCTTCATCTTTACTTTGAGAAACTACAATGAGAAGAGTAGAGTTTTAATCTACACCATTGCCAATATTCCTAGCCAAAGATGTATGTGTTTTTCTTGATAGATTCTTTACAAGCCATTCTCCAAGACCATACATAGGCTGCACAAATAACAAAAACTAGCAAATCTATAGTGTTGCAATGAGTAAACAAAATACATGGATTGAGATCCTGGAATTCATTGTTACACCAAATATATTAAATCTCATTATAAAAATAGTGGATTTATGAGTATTCTCAGCCATAGACTTCTATAGTTTCCTAGGTCATAGTTGAATCACAAAAATGAAGGTTTCAAATAAATAGTAATTTCATACTTTCATGCATGTAATGCAATGTAGCTTTTTAAGTTTAATATAATAAATTTGGAGAGAAATAGCCCTATAAATAAATAGTGAAATATTTATATGAATTCTTAAAAAGTAGAGAGTGACAGTTATGAAGATGTTAAACTTTTTGGTTCTAATTTGTAAAACTCCATAATTGGTTCCAAAAGTCTAGGTAGGAGATCTTAGTTGTTGTTTCTGACATGAGGTTTTTATTTTTGATAGGGCGTGCTAGCCCTAGTTTCTTTATGATGCTTTCCTGTTTTAAGGTTAATCTTTCTAGTTCTTGGTCTAACACTGCATGGCACAATACTGTTAATTTGATTGCTACTATTTGCTTAAGATACTTTGGTTCAAGATTTTTGGAAAGAATTGCTCTGTTTGTTTTTGATAGAGGCAGACTAGACATTGGTTTTTCTGCTGACAAACTGTGGATGAAATGCTTTAGACTAGTGCTATTAATATGTTTTTAATGTGCTTCTAGTCCTATTGTACCACGAGCTAGCACCCTCTTGCAGCTTTTATCTTTCAAAAACTTCATACTTTCATGCATGGATTAGCACAAGCTTTTTTAAGTTATAGTTTTTTAAGTTTAATTTAATAAGTAATAGATTTTTTAAGTTTAATTTAATAAGTTTGAGTTCATAGTAAAATTTAAAATTTAAATATTTCTAACACTACATGTAAGAAAGTGAAAACATGATAATTGAGAATATTAAGTACAATCAATATTGTTATCATATTTTTAAAATACAAATATACTAAGTATTAATTATTTTTTAAAAAAAATTACCTAATTTGTTTTGGATTGGTTTTGGGTATAAGTAACTCACTTTTGTCTAGCAGGATCATTCCAGTCATCCCATCCTTTAGGGAGAATAATATCAGCCATGTAAGAATATGCAAATATAAGTTTGGAGTAAGGTCCCCATGGTCTACACAAATACACTACCGCCACCTCCTGTCACTTTACAGTTTAAAAAAACAAACCCATTTTCTTCTCCGCTTGTGTTCCTTCTCTGAGCTGCAATGGCTCCATATCCATTAGTAGTTGTATGCAGATGATAATTCTATCACACAAATAATTATCCAACATCAATAATCAATTTAAACTTTTGTTGGCTGATTTTTTCATTTCACTATAGTATATATTGGTTTTTAGTTGAGTCTAGTGTACCTCATACATAGATTTCCCATTGCTGCATACAAAATCCACAACACCTTCAATGAAATAGTTTTTGAAGTAATGTCTGCCACGATGGTCAAGCAAAGTGTTCTGAAAGCCTATGAACCTACAGGCATAAAATGTTGATCTGTCCCCTAAAATTCTAATGGCCACTGCTCTATCGCCTGGCCCATATGAATTATGCATGCATTATTCCCCATTTTTAATATTTTAATCCAATATCATCTTCTACCTTGTAGAATCCAATAGAAACAAAAATATATATATCCAAAAATTTTAGCAACTGTTGTTGAAGATATAAATGCAATGCTTTTATTTTGTGGTTTTGTTACAAGCTCTGTCATACCTGAATTGTAATATATCTGACCACAAAATATGAAGCAAAGATGGTAAGAGTTGCAAACATAAATGTTCCACCTCCTGTGCTAACACTGTCATTCAAGGTTATGATAGTGTTGTTGGCATTGTAGCCGCTGAGAATTATATACGGCTTCTCTACAGGAATGATCACTTTTTCCTTACAATATGTTACCCATTAAAACTATTTAGGGTGCTACATATGTATAATTAATCATAGTTTAAAAAGTAACAGTAAAATTTGTAAGGGAAGAGCATCGGTAATCAACTCTCTTCTAATAGTTGTGAACTGTTTGTATATCTAAATTCTTAATTAGTAATTTTAAAGGAGTTGAAAAATGATAATTAAAAGTTTATTAATACGAGAAAGTATGGACAATTTTGAGCTTACAATTTATTGTATATCTAAATTCTTAATTAGTAATTTTAAACTAGTTGAAAAATGAAAACTAGAAGTTTTTTAATACCAGAAAGTATGGACAATTTTGAGTTTACAATTATTTGAATATCTAAATTCTTAATTAGTAATTTTGAAGGACGTGGAAAATGAAAACTAAAAGTTTATTAATATGAGAAAGTATGCACAATTTTGAGTGGACAACTAATGGGACATCATTTTAATGGAACATCATCAAATAGATACTTTGAAATGACAACAAATTCTACAGAGATCTTGGTTAATACAAAGTTAAAAAATATTGTTTAAGGAACTAAATCACATATGAAAACAACCCAAAATGTAGTAAAAAACTAATATATAATTTACCCACAAAATTAACTAAAACAAGTATTAATACACAGTCCCTAATAATGGGAAAAATATTTACTTAATTATTTATAAAAAATATTGTACAAACTGAAAGGACCGAATATCGTCTTAGGTATATTTGGATACCTGTAAATGCCAGGCATGACGTGGATGAACACAAGCTCCTTGTTATTATTAATGGGATTAGCATCGATTGAATCTTGGACTTTAGTAAAATTTCCTTCATATTTCCTTTGAGAAAAAAAAATGAGAAGAGCAGAGTTGTAATCTACACCATTGCCAATATTCCCAGCCAAAGATGTCTGTGTTTTTCTTGACAAATTATTTACAGACCATTCTCTAAGACCATACATAGGTTGCACAAATAACAAAAACCACCAAATCTGTAGTGCTGCAATGAGAAAACAAAATACATGCATTGAGCTCCTGGAATTCATTGTTACACCAAATGCATTAAATCCCATTATATGAATAGCAGATCTATGATTATTCTCAGCCATAGAGTTCTGTAGTTTTATAGGTCATAGTTGAATCACAAAAATGAAGGTTTCAAATAAATAATAATTTCATACTTTCGTGCATGTAATGCAATGTAGCTTTTTAAGTTTAATATAATAAATTTGGAGCGAAATAGCCTTATAAATAAATAATGAAATCTTTATATCAATTCTTAAAATGTAGAGAGTGACAGTAATGAAGATGTTAAACTTTTTGGTTCTAATTTGTAAAACTTCATTCTTTCATGCATGGATTAGCATAGGCTTTTTTAAGTTATAGTTTTTTAAGTTTAATTTAATAAGTTATAGATATTTTAAGTTTAGTTTAATAAGTTTGATTTCATTGTAAAATTTAAAATATAAAATATTTCTAATAGTGCATGCAAGACAATGCAAACCTGATAATTGAGAATATTAAGTACGATCAATATTTTTTGTTAGGAATGGGAACACTGAAAGGGGGGGTGAATCAGTCTTCACTGTATTTTAACTTTTTGCTTTAATCTTTATACTGAACTTAAATGCTTAAATACCGAATTAAACATTCACATAAACATGAAACATGAAATCAACACATGACACCAATATGGTTACAGGAAAACTCAAATAGGTAAAAACCTCGGTGGGAATTGACACCCACTAATATTCTGCACTAGTGTTTTTTGATCCTTGTTAGAAGATCCTTAACCATGTTAGGAGTTTCTTTACAATGCTTTAAGTATAGTAGACCTGGTCAAGGGTTGGACCCTATTAGGAGTCTTTTACAATAGTCCATGTTAGGGGAGTGGATGCACTATCCTAGAGCTCACTGCTCAAGTGATGAAGGCTACAACCTTCTGATATCAGATACACACTATATCTGGTGGATGAACTGTCACTGTGACACTCCTTGTCAAATCAGTTCCTTTGATGCACTGATGCTTTGACCTCTTTCAAAGCTCTAATACATCTTCTCTACTCTTTGCATACTTCTGCTCTTCTTAACACAACTCTCTATCAACTTCCATACCAAATACAATGGGTGCATCTTATATTTATACGCACATACAAAATAAATGACTAGGTCGGCCCTTAGACCTAATACAAACAACGCTTCCAAATGAATTGGCCTAAGCGTGCTTACCAACAAATAATTAAACATGTCAGAAACCTAATTATAATAGGTGCATAGCCTTTAAAAAATTATATTATAATCGCAAACCAAAATACTAACTGTCGGTTGCTTACTCTGTTCTTCACTAGCACACACTGGTTGTGCAACTTCAAGTGATTGTAACTTTCTCATCCTTGCACATCTACTTATATGCTCATAGACTAAGCATAAGTATATTCTAAAAAACTTAACTTCTAGGGAGCATACCATAATTTTTCCGTACACACGTGCGCTGATGCTCTGACCTATAGGAACTCTGTACTCTGTCCAATCTTCAACACTTAACCGAATTCTGATCTTTACATCAAGTGTGCTGACTCCAAACTGCTATATGACTTTGTTGCCATAATGAAAACACTATATCAAGTCATATACATCAGTATAGTCAACTTGACAAAAATCTCCCCCTTTTTCATTGATGGTAACAAAGGAATATGGCCAAGTTGCTAATTGTCCCTTAACACAAAAAACTTTTTGTATTCTATACATTTTTTATACATAATCGTATATCTCCCTATACATATTATGATCCATATTCTATACAAATTCCCATTTGAAATTAATGACAAAGGTGTTCCAAAAAACTTTATCTACACATACTCACTAAGGGAAAACATCTGGATATGCTATCTTTAGGTTCTGGATCTCCTTCTTCCAAAAATTGATCAATGAATTAACTATCTAGAGATGGGTGCATAAAGCATACTAAAGCTTCTCCATCTTCTTTAAATCTGTGGGAGGATCGTGATCATAGGTTACCATTGTGACATTAATCTCCTTCATGTTCTGATTGAGAATGTCTAGTGAGGGCGCAAAAGCATTCCTCAACTGAGTCTGTCTAGACCTTATCTTTGCCATCTCTTTCTCTACCTTCTCAATTTTGTCCAACTGACCTTAGTAGATATTGTTGCACATGTTCACATCAGTGGATGTGTCTATCACTAAAATTTTCACCTGCTTAATCATAGCTTCTACCTCTTTAATTTTCTTAAGATGGGCATCAGTAAGCTTATCCTGATCCATGTAGTTTGCAATGAATTTCCTTCCTTGATCAGAAAATTCTTTTAAAGATGCTTGTCCTATCTTGAGTGAATTAAAATCTAATGCAAATTTTCTCATCAGTTCACTCAACCTCTTCTTTAGGTACTTATCTTCTGCAACTTGGGATGCATATTCTTCAAGGCTTGAAAAATTACTTTTGAAATGTGAGATGACTATGCTCACATCATCAATAGAGTGTATCCTAGACACTTTCTTGTCCTCTGGCAATAGACTGTTCAAAATGTTTACTTATTCTACCAGGAGGGGATTTCTCATTACTTTCTTTTCTTTGGATTTCTCCATAGCTAAGACGCTGAACTTAAATAGGTCTTCTTCCTTCCATGAGTCCAAACTGGATGTGTCAGGGGTCAAACTTGACAACAATTCTACAGAGGGACTGATGGGAGGGCTATCCATCACTTCTTCTTTTACCTTGACTAATTCAACTTATGGTTCATTTTTCTTTTTTGTTTGTTTCTTTTATTTTTCTATTTCTATTTCTTTTTCTTTTTCTTTTTCTTTTATCTTTTCTTCTTCTTTTTCTAATTTTTCTTGTTCTTGTTCTTTTTCTTCCATCTTTTCTTCTTCATATGTTATATTTTTAGTCAATACCTCTTCTTGATGAATGGGAGGTGTGTTGCTACATAATATTTCAGCTTCTTGTGTGCTCACAAAAGCTTCCTCAAACTTGTCCAATTCTATGTCAGTGGCCGCCATGGCTATCTCAACGTTATCAATGATAATGGTGTTGTCCTTGAGTGATTCTGACATGGGCGTAGACTTATCTAACTCTGATTGTACTCCCACTACAGGTGCTAAATCTTGAGGACCTGTAGATTGTACCTTGATTGTCTCTGACCCTTTGGTAACCATTGTGGGTATATTGGCTGTGGGTACAATAGGTGGATACATGTTTCTATCCATAAATACCTTCTCAAAGGCTTTCTTTGTTTATTTGGCAATTAGCTCATAATTTGTATCCATTATATTTAGAGTTCTTGTCTTAGTTCTAAGGTGAGGCTTCACTAGATCTAATAGTAGCTTCTTTTCTTCTAGCTCACATAGAGGAAGGGTATCATCAAGAATATTTTCCCTTATCTGCTGATCTTCCTCAATAGCCTCTCTTTTGGAATTCTAGGATATTCCATACATTGTCATGGATCATGGTTTTAAGTTCCAAGACTATTTTCTTGAACTTTAGCATGTGCTTAACCAACATACCATGAATCTCAAATTTATCTATTTCATTATACTTTTCATAGAATTTCCCTACTTGGTCAATTCTTCCCTCATCAACTATTCTAGCACTTAGCACACTGAGACTGGGTTTGAAACTTACTTCAGGAGGTGCTTGGGTGTTCCTTCTGTTTCTTGTGACTCTCGAGGATGGATGACTAGTGCCAACCTCTTTCTTCCTCTTTGGCATTGCCTTATACTCAAGAGGAGCAGTAAGGTCAATGGTTTCCTTGGGCATAGAAGAAGTATCATCTTCTTTACCCTTTTGACTATCATCTTTTTCAATTTTTATCTTCTTCATCTTGGGATCATCAGACTTAGCTTCTACTATGGATGCGCTCTTAATTTACAAAGAAATCTTTTCATCCCTTACTTTATCAAGATCTTCTTGTGTTACTCCATGAATTCTGAGTATCTCAGATGTAATCTTAGAGGCTTTCCTCTTAGTTGTTGCGTTTTTAAGTTTAGCATCTACTTCTCTATTTTTCTCCTCATATGTTCCCCACCTAGGTTCATTAGGATCTTTGGGGGCTGATAGTAGTACCTACACATATGCTTCAAGGACCTGTTCCTTTACCTCATAACCAAGTGGATGAATCCACTTAGTTCTTGGTTCAACAGCTTCCATACAAGTTGTGTTTGTCTCTACCATAAAACATATTGTATCCTTATACTTTTCCACAATGTTCTCTAGAATTTTGTACCTCATTTGCATCTTATCCCTGAAGGTCTTTAATTCCAATGTGATGTAGTCTCTCAATGTACTCTTGGTGGATGCCTTGTTAGATATCTATGGCATGGTTGGAATGGACTTGTCCAAATACATATCTGATACTCTCCCAACTATATTAAGGTACATGTAAATGATTAAAGACCCAAACCTAAATATTTTGGTCTTATCATGCTTGATGGCCTTGATGTTATCAATCAAATATGTGCATAAGATCTCATAGAGATTGAACTTCCCATCTTCCTTTACAAGTCTGATGGTAGCTAGAATTGTGCCCGCAGACACAGTATTCACCCTGCTGGTGTGATGAAACCTGTATCCAAGTATCATAGACATCAATTTGATGTCCTCTTGCTCAATAGGCTCAATGTTCATCCCGCACCTATCACTCCTTGACTTACATGTTTTCTCAACAATCTTTCTGACATCCTTGCCCATAGGAAGGATGATGCCTATCCTAGAAAGTCCTGTCATCTCATATATCAAGTCACTGGTGAAACTTACTGTCACATTACCTATCGAAAATAGGTCATCATGGATTCTACTCAATAATATCTTAATCCATTCAGTCTCATAAAATTCATATGTTGTAGCATACTCAACTATAGGGTGATTATTCCACTTAACATATTCATCCATGAATGTTTTTTCTAGTTTGAACATGGTATCCATGTGTTCCCTTAACCTATCCAACCCTACTGGTTCTTTCTTGTAGTAGATGTATGCCCTAATGTCCTCAACATGCATAACACCCATAGGCATGTGGGAGAATGCTCCCTCTAAATCATCTAGGGTTGACTTGAAAGGATGCTTCTTAAATACATATCTCTTCTTCTTTGCAACATCATAAACTATGGGAGTAGCCATGACTTACTTGTTTAATCACTTTCCAATTGATCTCTGAGATAATCTGAAGGCTTTTGAATCGGCGCAATGAACTAGGGTTTCTACAACGGATCAAATGCACTGCCAATCACTGATAGATCACTCTATAAATATTCACAACAACTTCTAAGGCTCTTTTTTCTCTTCAATTGCTCTAAATTCAAATGCAATGAATAATCAAAAATAAAATTGTGTACTTAAAGTGAAAATTTTGCCATTAATGCTTACCATGTAAACCAAGTTGTCAGTTCAAACTTTCCAACTTGAGTTCTACAAACAAATAGTATGTGCGCTCTTGCACAAAGGTTCCTTTATACTCCAAAAGCTTAAGTCCAAAGGTGCATACTCTAAGAATGAGTATACTAGCCACACAGGGGTTTAGAGCTAAATTAGCTCCCCCTATGACCCTGAGGACCATTCACCTAGATGTAGAGGGTGTGTCCACTGGGGATGCATCCAATACATACTCATTAATCTTTTCCTTCTTCTCTGACCAAATCAAGCTCGCATTATCTGAGGCTTTGACAAAATTAACTTCTCCTTCAGGATCCAATACTGATTCTTCAGTCTTTTTAGGGCTTTCCCGACCTTGTGTCCTTGATCTATAGAACTTGATATATGTCCAACCTTGTTACAAGAGTGACAAATGACTAGAGGTCTTATATTCCTCAGCGCATTGACATGAGTCACCATTTTGCATGTTCTGGCTGAGTGACCATTATAGTTACATATCTGACATGTAATATTCTAAGAGCTTCTTACATTTGTCTAATTCTGATTTCTCTGATCATGTTGAATCCTGTTCTTCTTACCAGTGTTGCAATTCATAGCTCTATGACCAAATTTGTTGTATGAATAATAGTAACCATTAAAAGGTCTTACCTCTGTACAGTTCCTTGCAATGTGTCTATGCTCGTTACTTGCAAAACAAGTGCGGTCTATAGACTTGTGCTCATTCTTAGGTGGTCCACCATTGTCTTTGGCTTGATCTTCAGTCTTCTTAGTATTAGTAGAGTCTTTTTATGTCTCCTTTCTTGCTCGCATATTATCAATCTAATTTTGTGCTTCATTGTATCCAATACAGCTAGTGTCTCCTTTAGCTCTCCTTGCATACAACTGAGATTCTATCAAATCAGAATTGGTGTGCAATTTGTCAATATGATTCTTTACTTCTTTCAATTCAAAATCCAATCTTTCTTTGCTATTCCTTAGCTCCAAGATCTCCATGTTTGCTTGCCTTAGTTCTTCATTGAGTTGAAGGTTCTCTTTGACTTGTTCATTATAGATTTCCTAATTGTTAATCAGCTTATCATAAAATTCTTCAAGTAGTTCTTTCATAGATGCATTCTCTGCATTTAGCTTCTTGACCTGTGCTCCTAGATCATTGTTAGAGCATTCTTTCAAATCCTTAGCCTTTTGATAACTAATTGTGCATCACTAACCTTTTCCTTTAGTTCTTCAATTTCTCTTTTTGATTTGTTCAGATCTTCAAGACTAGCTTCAAGATTTCATTTTAGATGTTTCATTTCTGCTTTGTCCATTATCTCCTCAAGTGGTTAAACTTCTTTGTTGAGGACCAGATCTCTGTTACCAATTGTTTAGAATGGGAGCACTGAGAGGGGGAGGGTGAATCAATGTTCACTGTATTTTAACTTTTCCCTTTAATCTTTATAATGAACTTAAATGCTTAAGTACTGAACTAAACATTCACATAAACATGAAACATGAAATCAACACATGACACCAATATGGTTATGGGGAAACCCAAATAGGTAAAAACCTCGGTGGGAATTGACACCCACTAATATTTTGCACTAGTGTTTTGTGATCCTTGTTAGAAGATCCTTAACCCTGTTAGGAGTTTCTTTACAATGCTTTAAGTACAATAGACCTGGTCAAGGGTCAGACCTTGTTAGGATTCTTTTACAATAGTCTCTATTAGGGGAGTGGACACACTATCCTAGAGCTCACTACTCAAGTGATGAAGGCTACAACCTTTTCATATCAGATACACACTATATCTGTTGGATGAACTATCACTGTGACACTACTTGTCAGATCAGTTCCTTTGATGCGCTAATGCTTTGACCTCTTGCAAATCCCTAATAAATCTTCTTGACTCTTCACATAATTCTGCTCTACTTAATGCAACTCCCTATCAACTTCCATACCAAATACAATGGGCACATCTTATATTTATATGTGCATACAAAATAAACAACTAGGTAGGCCTTTAGACCTAATACAAACAACACTTCCAAATGAATTGGATTAAGCGTTCTTACAAAAAAACAAGTATACATGTCGGCAACCTAAATATAATAGGTGCATAGCCTTTACAACATTACCTTATAATCGCAAACCAAAATACTAACTGTCAGCTGCTTACTCTATTCTTCACTAGCACACATTGGCTGTGTAACTTCAACTTACTGTAACTTTCTCATCCTTGCACATCTGCTTATGCCCTCATAGAGTAAGCATAAGTATATTCTAACAAAGTTAACTTCTAGGGAGCATACCATAATTCTTCTATACGCACGTCTGCTGATGGTCTGAGTTGCAAGAACTTTGTACTCTATCTAGTCTTCAACACTTAACCAAATTCTGATCTTTACATCAAGTGCGCTGACTCCAAACTGCTATATAACTTTTTTTCCATAATGACAACACTATATATCAAGTCATATACATCAGTATAGTTGATGAAGGGTGCTCCCCTTAATACCACAAACACATAACAGAAATAGAGAAACAACAACAATAATATGCAAGAACAGAAAATTGGCTTCTCATTATCTCCACAAATGTGGAATTACAAACTTTCAGAATTACAATATGCAAAGCCACATGGGCATTCCCTTACAATATTCTGTAGGACAAACCCTCGAATCAATACCCAGATCTACTACCCAGAACTGCCCTAGACAACACTACGGGCCTTCTTTATATAGGCAATTTCCACCGCTTTAGAAGGTTCTAGAAATTTAGCCCTTAGGGCCGACCAAACTTAGAATTATTTTATTTTATAATTTATTACATCAAAGTCGGCTCAAAATGAGTTTTGAAACCCAAACAGAAATTTTGAAGAAAAATTATTTTCTGCCATTTCAGGTGACCCAACTTCCGAAGACCATAAGTCATCGCCCGTTGACCCGATTGGCTATTATAACCCCATTCTGGAAACACCACGAAGTGCTCTACAGGCTTGACCTATGCAAAGTGCCTGTCACCCAAGTTTTCAACCTCATCCGGGGCCTCTAAAGCCTTCAAAACTGAGTTTGAAGTTTTTGTACCCTGCTGCTAATATTGAAAATCTTCAATATCTTCAAAACTACACCTGATCTAGCCATGAAACTTTGCTGGCAAGCTGATATGACTGAGATGAACCTCCATATGTAAAATCAGACATTCTGAGATCATAAGACCAACTTACTAAAAAAGTAGCAAGTTTCCATAAATAGTAACTCTGCACAAGATAGCCCTTATTGAATACAAAAATAGAAATATTTTTGGGTGATGCAAGATTGCTCTTACACCCAGGATGCTCCAGCATCAATAGTCAACTTGCCAACATTTTTATCATATTTCTAAGTAACTCACTTTTGTCTAGGGGGATCATTCCAGTCATCCCATCCTTCAAGGAGAATAATATCAACCATGTAAGAATATGCAAATATAACTCTGGAGTAATGTAACACCCCGCCAGGCAACCCAAGAGGACAAGACATAAAACCTCTATAAAATGCAAGTAGTGAATTTTATTTATTTATTTATTTATTTTAACTAGAATAATATTCATCATTACACTTCATATTTCTAAAAGAAGAAATAATTTTCTACTACTTGAATGTAATATTTATACAACTTAAGTCCTCCCGGGTTCCCTAACGTTGCTACTAAAGCAACATCATATAAACCATTTGCATGCATAAGATATTCACGGAATCATGAGCTTAAAAGATCTACATTCATTTTAATGCACCAAGTTAAATGTCCCTAACTTATTTCTTATATTAAACATAGGTTAATCATCCAACATCATTATTCTTTTTATCAACTCATTCCATAAATTCATATTGATTTCATCTACATCTACTATCCTTTATATCACTTTTCTCTAATAATTTAGGTAAGAGATTAATATTCATTAAGGTAGGCATTATCCTAGGTACTTCATTAACATGAACCAAGTATTAACATTATAATCAAGTTACTATTTTATTTCATTGTTTCATAACCATTCATTGTTAATAATTCCAATCACTAACCTATCATTTCTCAATAATTTCCTTGGATCCTTT
This sequence comes from Chamaecyparis obtusa, assembly GCA_027943335.1. Classification (NCBI taxonomy): domain Eukaryota; kingdom Viridiplantae; phylum Streptophyta; class Pinopsida; order Cupressales; family Cupressaceae; genus Chamaecyparis; species Chamaecyparis obtusa. Next base: position 254,398 of record BSBK01005816.1, read on the forward strand.
CATCAAGAGAGAATACATTTTTTTTTTTTGTGATACATCATTATATATAACTATATTTAAGGTCATTTTCTTTACATATGGACAACATAAGAGGATAGGAGAAATAACATAAACACTTTCTTTTAATGCTAGTAACATGTCCAATATTCCACATTCTTTTCCCTTTCTTTTACCTAGAACTACCCATTCCCTTATGCATTGCTTTGAATTGAGATTATATCAATACTACAAGACTCCTTTTAGGAGATTAAAATTACATGAATACAAATACATAAGTACATCTCATATTAAAATATCCAATAAGAAATCTTCAACTGCAGATCTGGAATGGAATATGTGCTAGGATCATCCAAAGAATCACGACCAATACCTCGATATAAATATTAACCACCCAACCATGTGGAACCAATAGGCCCACTCCCCCGAGCTAGGAGATAGAACCAAAGGCCCATACAAGAGGTAACAACTAGGAAATTCCTAAGGTGGTGATAAAAGTTCCCCAAAGTCACAACAAAAAAAGAAAAGACAAGAAGACCACAAGGAATACCAAAGGCATGATCAAATTTGATAGAGACTCTAAGCTACAAGCTAGGTGAGTGTCATCGCATAGCCCTCACCCCTTGGGTTGTCCTGGTACTAGCCACTCTTGGCCCCGGCCCCCAAGTAGGCACATGCAAAACCGAATGCCTCTCGTACAGACAAGGTCATCCAGTCGTACCTACGCATAGGTACCTTCTCCCACTCCCATCCTTAGTCTTTAATAGCACTAAAAGCATGGGCGAGGCACAATTAATCTTGATTAGTGTGTAATTTCCCATTCCAATAATCTCCCATTCCCAATTCATTTATTTAGGTTATCACTTGACTAAATAACTCATAGTAGGTTATCCTGGTACTAGCCACTTAGGGCCCCGGACCCTCACTATGAGCCACTCACCTAGTGTACTTAGGTTCCCTAACATACATATAAAAATCATAAGAACATAATAGATTCATCATCAAGAATTCATATCAATTCCATAACAACATTTGATTGAGTTTAGGAAAATATATGTTGTCCCTAGTCCACTTGACAACCCTAAAACCAATATGGCATTCAGAATGTTCCAAACATATAAGAAGACATACAAGTGATATTATAAACATATTCAGAGTATAAATAGATCCAATTAACCAAAAAAAAATTTTAATAGCCTCTGGTAACCATACGAAACCTTAAAACTTAATGATGTTCTTAAACTGAATTATTTCAAGCAAGGATTGAATGCAAAGAATAGTCATCATAGAATAGTCATCCATATCTTCCACAAAACAAATAATAAAGGCAATCGCTTCAGTGGAGATTTAGATAACATAATTGTGGACTTTCAATTTTATTTTTAGGAAGATCCAACGGTGGGAAAGAAAGTTATGACTTTTGGTTTAAAATAAAAAACTCTGGTTAGGGTTCAGACCTGCCTTCACTAAAACGGTTGTAATTTTCACAAAACATAATAAAAATTTTCCAAACCAATTGGAAATGAAAGATAAGACTTAGGAAAATTTTTGATTTCAAATTCATACTTTTATATGATCATATCAGCCTGTAGCATACGAATACATTTGACAGAAAATTTGGAATCAAGAATGAACAGGCATAGTCTGCCAAAATGTCAAAAATAAAGCATTAATTTGACCCTAAAAATAAAATCAGAGAGATACCCATTTGAGATCTGTGAATTTTACTTCCAAAAAATCAATTTAGTAAAACCATAGATTCAATTTAAATTATTATAATAATAGATCTCCAAAAATGGGTTGCTAAAAACCCTAGGAAAACACATGCCAATTCTTACAAATAAAAACTCAAAACTTTAAAATAACCATAGAAATGAAAAGTACAGATATAATAAATAATGATAATATATAAATAGATCCATAATCTATCAGACACATAAAGTAACTAAAATATTCAATCCATACCTCATGTCCTACGAAGGTTGAATCGAAGAAGGAAGGAAACAAAAGAGAAGACAATTCCAAACTTGAGATGCATCCTTCAAACCCTATCCACTTTCAGAAATATCCATGAAAGAAAGAAATAATTCCACAGCAAAGAATCCCTCTCTCAACTACTGAAATTCTCACAAAAATGTCTCTCTCCCAAAAGCAAAGATAACCAAAAATTCTTAAAGACATATGCTTACAAACTCTCCCTCACATCTCTAAGTTTTCTCTCCAAAATCTCCATGAAAAGTAAGGCCATCCTCTCCTCAATGCTTCAGCCCCAAAATCTCCTCCTTTCAAATGAGAAAGTAGTGCATATAAATAGATTTCCAAAGGTTGAGAGGAAAAGTAACCAACTCCCAACTAACTCTTAACTAAAGGGTATTATAAAATAACTTAATATCATACAACTATATTACTCAAATATACAATAAAAGATTATTTGTATTCATTCATACACATATGTAATATTATCCTAACATATATGCATATGCCATCATTAATTACATCAATATCTATATATATAACCTATCCTCATTATTAATAATTAACAATTGAGAATAATATACCTCTCATTATTTAATATTTAATTATTAATAATATTATACTTTACATTAATCCCAAAATATACACCATCAACAATATCTACAATAATTAACATATAATCACATATAAATTATATATACATATAAATACATATATATATATATATATATATATATATATATATATATATATATATATATATACATGCCAAATACCAAACACTATAATCTATAAGATTATGAAGTAATAGATCACAATATTATTACCTATTTATAATTACTATAGGATATAACACTGAGGTAGAATAAAATCACATGCCTCAAAATAAATCTAATCATCGAAAGAGGCCATAAAAATCAACTATGAAACATATCGAGAAAACCATAAGATCAAACAAGGTCAACCAAAGTCAACAAGGAAAGTCAAGCCAAACTCCTGAAACACAACATAGAAAGATTAACTAAGAATCATACCAAGAAGGAGAAATAAATAAAATGAGTAAACAAATCATACAACCAAATGAATTCAAGTGGCCACAAGGCACTAACTACAACCATGCCCAACCGGGTGCGTTGGATCTGGGTTTTTGACCCAAAGGTTGACTGACAAAGAAGGAACCCTAATATTCCCAAATTGGAATAATGACAAAGGAAGACTCATGTAGGGGCCTTAGTACTATCTCCATAACAACAACCATCGAGGATTTGAGGGCATGCTCAGACCTGTGAGGCCAGGTGAAGTCGATGCCCGGTACCTGCAAGCCTGCATCACAAAGAAGAAATACATATGCACGGATATACGTATAAAAGAAAACATTGCAGACAGATGACCAGGATCGATACATCGTGTGGACCTCAGCTATGTGAGTAACTATGACTTCGTCCTGAATCATGAAAATACATCATGTATATATATACACTCAAAGCATGTAGCATCATCATAAAGAAGGTTAGAATCTCAAGCATTGTGTTAGTCTCTTATCAATACTAATAATAAATCAACATAATCAAATCATCAAGTGAGATACAAGATTCATCCAAAGTAACCTTAATAGAAGAAAATATAAATAACCACTTATATATATCTATCAAGTACATATCATATAACATCCTAACTATGTTCATAAAGGTCTTGTAGGTACTCAATACATACATGGAGATAAATACATACAAAAATGATACCTTTAGATAGTATGTCTGATATTAGAATCATTGAGTACTAGCTTATGAAATTATTATAAACAACTATAGGAATAGATCAAACAAGTATCATGTACAACTTAAGCTGTAAGAAAATATCGAAGGATCTTAATTCTTTCAAAAACACAAAACTTATATTAGGGTTAGAGGGGTATTACAAGTAAGGTCCCCATGGTCTTCCCAAATACACTAATCCACCACCTCCTATCACTTTACAATTTACGAAAACAAACCTCATTCCTTCTCCCCTTCCGTTCCTTCTCTAAGCTGCAATGGCTCCATATCCATCAACAGTTGTATGCAAATGAGAATTCTGTCACACAAATAATTATCCAACATCAATAATCAATTTAATCTTTTGTGGGATTATTTTTTTGATTTCACTATAGTATATATTGGTTTTTAGTTGAGTCTAGTCTATCTCATACATAGATTGCCCATTGCTGCATAAAAAATCCACATCACCTTCAATGAAATAGTTTTTGAAGTACTATCTGCCTCGATGGTCAAGCACAGTGTCCTGAAATCCTATAAACCTGTAGGCATAAAATGTTCATTTGTCCCCTAAAATTCTAATGGCCACTACTTTATTGTCTAACCCATATGAATTATCTTCATGCATTATTCCCCATTTTTAATATTTTAATCCAATATCATCTTCTACCTTATAGAATCTAATAGAAACACAAAAAAAATCCAAAATTTGTAGCATTTATTGTTGAAGATATAAATGCAATGCTTTTATTTTTTGGATTTGTTAAAAGCTCTATCATACCTCAACTGTAATATATCTGACCACAAAATCTTAAGCACAGATGATAAGAGTTTCATATATAAATGTTCCAAACCCTGTGCTTGCACTGTCTTTCCAGGTTATGATAGTGTTGTTGGCATTGTAGCCGTTGAGAATTATATAAGGCTTCTCTATAAGAATGATCACTTTTTTCCCGCAATATGTTACCCAATAAAACTATTTATGGCGCTACATATGTATAATGAATCATAGTTTAAAAAGTAATAATAAAATTTGTAAGGGAAGAGCATCAATAATCAACTGTGTTCTAATAGTTGTGAACTTTTTGTATATCTAAATTCTTAATTAGTAATTTTTAAGGAGTTGAAAAATGATAATTAAAACTTTATTAATACAAGAAAGTACGGACAATTTTGAGTTTACAATTTATTGTATATCTAAATTCTTAATTACTAATTTTAAAGTAGTTGAAAAATGAAAACTAAAAGTTTATTAATACGAGAAAGTATGCAAAATTTTGAGTGGACAACTAATGGGACATCATTTTAATGGAACATCATCAAATAGATACTTTGAAATGACAACAAAATCTACAGAGAGCTTGGTTAATACAAAGTCAAAAAATATTGCTTAAGTAACTAAATCACATATGAAAACAACCCAAAATGTAGTAAAAAATTGATATATAATTTACCCACAAAATTAACTAAAACAAGTATTAATACACACTCCCTAATAATGAGAAAAACTATTTCAATAATTATTTATAAAAAATATTGTACAAACTGAAAGGACCGAATATCCTCTTAGCTATAGTTAGGTACCTGTAAATGGCAGGCATTACGTGATGAACACAAGCTCCTTGTTATTATTACTGGCAATAGCATCGATTGCATCTTGAACTTTAGTAAAATCTCCTTCATCTTTCCTTTGAGAAACAACAATGAGAATATCAAAGTTGTAATCTACACCATTGAAAATATTTCCAGCCAAAGATGTTTGTGTTTTTCTTGACAGATTCTTTACAGGCCATTCTCTAAGACCATACGTACGCTACACAAATAAAAAAAACTAGCAAATCAGTAGTGTTGCAACGAGCAAACAAAATACATGCATTGAGATCCTGGAATTCATTATTACACCAAATGCATTAAATCCCATTATACAAATAGAGGATTTATGAGTATTCTCAGCCACAAACTTTTGTAGTTTCCTAGGTCATAGTTGAATCACAAAAATAAAGGTTTCAAATAAATAGTAATTTCATGCATGGAATGCAATGTAGCTTTTTAAGTATAATATAATGAATTTGGAGAGAAATAGTCCTATAAATAAATAATGAAATCTTTATATGAATTCTTAAAATGTAGAGAGTGACAGTTATGAAGATGTTAAGCTTTTTGGTTATAATTTGTAAAACTTCATAATTGGATCCAAACATCTAGATAGGAGATCTTCGTTGCTGCTACTGACATGAGGTTTTTATTTTTGATTGGGAATGTTGGCCCTAGTTTCTCTATGTTGCTTTCCTATTTTAAGGTTAATCTTTCTAGATCCTGGTCAAGCCCTGCATGGCACAATATTGTTAATTTGATTGCTACTATTTTCTTAAGATACTTTGGTTCGATATTTTTAGAAAGAACTGCTCTGTTTGTTTTTTATAGAGGTAGACTAGACATCGGTTTCTTTGTTGACAAAATACTGATGAAATGCTCTAGACTAGTGCTACTAATATGATGTTAATGTGCTTCTAGTCCTACTGTACCATGGGCCAGCACCCTCTTGCTGCTTTTACCTATCAAAAACTTCATACTTTCATGCATGGATTAGCACAGGATTTTTTAAGTTATAGTTTTTTAACTTTAATTTAATAAGTTATAGAGTTTTTAAGTTTAGTTTAATAAGTTTGAGTTCATAGTAAAATTTAAAATATAAAATATTTCTAACGGTGCATGCAAGACAATGCAAACCTGATAATTGAGAATATTAAGTACAATCAATATTTTTATCATATTTCTAAGTAACTCACTTTTGTCTAGCAGGATCATTCCATTCTTCTCATCCTTCAGGGAGAATAATATCAGCCATGTAAGAATATGCAAATATAACTCTGGAGTAACATCCCCATGGTCTGCCCAAATACACTAATCTGCCACCTCCTGTCACTTTACAGTTTAAGAAAACAAACCCTGTTTCTTCTCCACTTGTGTTCCTTCTCTAAGCTCCAAAAGCTCCATATCCATCAACAATTGTATGCAGATGACAATTCTGTCACACAAATAATTATCCAACATCAATAATCAATTTAATCTTTTGTGGGCTGATTTTTTTCATTTCACTATTTTATATATGGGTTTTTAGTTGATTCTAGTCTACCTCATACATAGATTGCCCATTGCCGCATGCAAAATCCATAGCACCTTCGATGAAATAGTTTTTGAAGTAATGTTTGCCTCGGTGTTCAAGCACAGTGTCCTAAAATCCTATGAACCTCCAGGCATAAAATCATGATCTGTCCCCTGAAATTCTAATGGCCCTTGATCTATCGCCTAATCCATATGAATTCTACATGCATTATTCTCCATATTTAATATTTTAATCCAATATCATCTTCTACCTTGTAGAATCTAATAGAAAAAGAAATTAGCCAAAATTTGTAGCAACTATTGTCAAAGATATAAATGCTATGCTTTTATTTTGTGGTTTTGTTACAAGCTTTGTCATACCTCAATTGTAATATATCTGGCCACAAAATCTGAAGCAAAGATGGTAAGATTTGTTGACATAAATGTTCCACCTTCTATGCTTGCACTGTCATTCCAAGTTATGATAGTGTTGTTGGCATTGTAGCCGCTGAGAATTCTATAAGGCTTCTCTACATGAATGATCATGTTTTCCCTACAATATGTTACCCAATAAAACTATTTAGGGTGCTACATATGTATAAGTATTCATAGTTTAAAAAGTAATAGTAAAAGTTGTAAGGGAAGAGCATTAGTAATCAACTGTGTTCTAATAGTTGTGAACTTTTTGTATATCTAAATTCTTAATTAGCAATTTTAGAGGAGTTTAAAAATTGTAATTAAAATTTTATTAATATGAGAAAGTATGGATAATTTTGAGTTTACAATTAATTGTATATCTAAATTCTTAATTAGTAATTTTAAAGGAGTTTTAAAATGAAAACTAGAAGTTTTTTAATACCAAAAAGTATGGACAATTTTGAGTTTACAATTATTTGTATAACTAAATTCTTAATTACTAATTTTAAAGGAGTTGGAAAATGAAAACTAAAAGTTTATTAATAAGAGAAAGTATGCACAATTTTGAGTGGACAACTAATGGGACATCATTTTAATGGAACATCATCAAATAGATACTTTGAAATGAAAACAAATTCTACAAAGAGCTTGGTTAATACAAAGTCAAAAATTATTGTTTAACTAACAAAATCACATATGAAAACAACCCAAAATGTAGTAAAAAATTGATATATAATTTACCCAAATTTATCTAAAACAAGTATTAATACACACTCCCTAATAATGAAAAAAACTATTTCAATAATTATTTATAACAAATATTGTACAAACTCAAACGACTGAATATCTTCTAAGCTATATTTGGGTGCTTGCAAATGCCAGGCATGACGCGGATGAACACAAACTCGTTATTATTACTGGTAACAACATCGATTGCATCTTGAAATTTACTAAAATCTCCTTCATCTTTCCTTTGAGAAACAACAATGAGAAGGGTAGAGTTGTAATCTACACCATTGCCAATATTCCTAGCCAAAGATGTTTGTGTTTTTCTTGACATATTCTTTACAGACCATTCTCTAAGACCATACGTAGGCTGCACAAATAACAAAAAGTAGCAAATCTATAGTGCTGCAACAAGAAAACAAAATACATGCATTGAGCTCCTGGAATTCATTGTTACACCAAATGCATTAAATCTCATTTACAAATAGCGGATTTATGAGTATTCTCAGCCACAAACTTCTGTAGTTTCCTAGGTCATAGTTGAATCGCAAAAAAGAGGGTTTCAAATAAATAGTAATTTCATACTTTCGTGCATGTAATGCAATGTAGCTTTTTAAGTTTAATATAATAAATTTGGAGAGAAATAGCCCTATAAATAAATACTGAAATCTTAATATGAATTTGTAAAAAGTAGAGAGTGACAGTTATGAAGATGTTAAAAATTTTTGTTCTAATTTGTAAAACTTCATCCTTTCATGCATGGATTAGCACAAGCTTTTTTAAGTTATAGTTTCTTAAGTTTAATTTAATAAGTGATAGATTTTTTAAGTTTAATTTAATAAGTTTGAGTTCATAGTAAAATTTAAATTATAAAATATGTCTAACAGTGCATGCAAGACAACGCAAACTTGATAATTGAGAATATTAAGTACGATAAATATTTTTAACATATTTCAAAGTAACTCACTTTTGTCTAGCATGATCATTCAAGTCATCCCATCCTTTAGGGATAATAATATCAGCCATGTAAAAATATGCAAATATAATTCTGGAGTAAGGTCTCCATGGTCTGCCCAAATACATTAATCCACCACCTCTTGTCACTTTATTGTTTATGAAAACAAAACCCATTTCTTCTCCGCTTTTGTTCCTTCTCTGAGCTGCAATGGCTCCATATCCATCAGTAATTGTATGTAGATGACAATTCTATCACACAAATAATTATCCAACATCAATAATCAATTTAATCTTTTGTGGGCTGATGTTTTTCAGTTCACTATAGTATATATTGGTTTTTAGTTGAGTCTAGTCTACCTCATACATAGATTGCCGATTGCTGCATACAAAATCCACATCACCTTCAATAAAATAGTTTTTGAAGTAATGTCTACCTCAATGCTCAAGCACAGTGTCCTAAAAGCCTATGAACCTGTAGGCATAAAATGTTGATTTGTCCCCTGAAATTCTAATGGCCACTGCTCTATCGCCTGACCCATATAAATTTTGCATGTATTATTCCCCATTTTTAATATTCTAATCCGATATCATCTTCTACCTTATAGATCTAATAGAAACAAAAAAATAAAATATCCAAAATTTGTAGCAACTATTGTTGAAGATATAAATGCAATGCTTTTATTTTGTGGTTTTTTTACAAGCTCTGTCATACCTCAATTGTAATATATCTAGCCACAAAATTTGAAGCAAAGATGGTAAGAGTTGCAAACATAAATGTTCCACCTCCTATGCTCACACTATCATTCCAAGTTATGATAGTGTTGTTGGCGTTGTAGCCGCTGAGAATTATATAAGGCTTCTCTCGGGAATGATCACTTTTTCCCGGCAATATGTTACCCAATAAAACTATTTAGGGCGCTACATATGCATAAGTAGTCATAGTTTAAAAAGTAATAGTAAAAGTTGTAAGGGAAGAGCATTAGTAATCAACTGTGTTCTAATAGTTTTGAACTTTTTGTATATCTAAGTTCTTAAGTAGTAATTTTAAAGTAGTTGAAAAATAAAAACTAGAAGTTTTTTAATACCAGAAAGTATGGAAAATTTTGAGTTTACAATTATTTGTATATGTAAATTCTTAATTAGTAATTTTAAAGGAGTTGGAAAATGAAAACTAAAAGTTTATTGATACGAGAAACTATGCACAATTTTGAGTGGACAACTAATGGGACATCATTTTAATGGAACATCATCAAATAGATACATTGAAATGACAATGAATTCTATAGAGAGCTTGGTTAATACAAAGTTAAAAAATATTGTTTAAGTAACTAAATCACATATGAAAACAAACCAAAATGTAGTAAAAAACTGATATATAATTTACCCACAAAATTAACTAAAACAAGTATTAATACACACTCCCTAATAATGAAAAAAACTATTTCAATGATCATTTATAAAAAATATTGTAAAAACTGAAAGGACCAAATATCTTCTTAGCTATATTTGGGTACCTGTAAATACTAGGCATGACGCGGATGAACACAAGCGCCTTATTATTATTACTAGGAACAACATCGATTGAATCTTGAAATTTATTAAAATCTCCTTCATCTTTCCTTTGAGAAACAATAATGAGAAGAGCAAAGTTGTAATCTACACCATTGCCAATATTCCCAGCCAAAGATGTTTGTGTTTTTCTTAAGAGATTCTTTTATAGGCCATTCTTTAAGACCATATGAAGGCTGCACAAATAACAAAAAGCAACAAAGTTGTAGTGTTGCAACGATCAAACAAAATACATCCATTGAGCTCTTGGAATTCATTGTTACACCAAAGGCATTAAATCCCATTATACAAATAGCGGATTTATGAGTTTCTCAGCCATAGACTTCTACAGTTTCCTAGGTCATAGTTGAATCACAAAAATGAAGGTTTCAAATAAATAGTAATTTCATACTTTCATGCATGTAATGCAATGTAGCTTTTTACGTTTAATATACTAAATTTGGAGATAAATAGCCCTATAAATAAATAGTGAAATCTTTATATGAATTCTTAAAAAGTAGAGAGTGACGGTTATGAAGATGTTAAACTTTTTGGTTCTAATTTGTAAAACTTTATACTTTCATGCATGGATTACCACAGGCTTTTTTAAGTTATAGTTTTTAATGTTTAATTTAATAAGTTATAGATTTTTTAGGTTTAATTTAATAAGTTATAGATTTTTTAAGTTTAATTTAATCAGTTTGAGTTCATAGTAAAATTTAAAATTTAAAATATTTCTAATAGTGCATGCGAGACAATGAAAACTTGATAATTGAGAATATTAAGTACGATCAATATTTTAATCATGTTTCTAGGTAACTCACTTTTGTCTAGCAGGTTCATTCTAGTCATCCCATCCTTTAGGGAGAATAATATCCGCCATGTAAGAATATGAAAATATAACTATGGAGTAAGGTCCCCATGGTCTACCCAAATACACTAATCTTCCACCTCCTATCACTTTAAAGTTTAAGAAAACAAACCATGTTTCTTCTCTGCTTGTGTTCCTTCTCTGAGCTGCAATGGCTCCATATCCATCAGCAGTTGTATGCAGATGACAATTATGTCACACAAATAATTATCCAACATCAATAATCAAGTAATTCTTTTGTGGGTTAATTATTTTCATTTCACTATAGTATATATTGGTTTTTAGTTGAGTCTAGTCTACCTCATACATAGATTGCCCATTGCCGCATACAAAATCCACAGCACCTTCAATGAAATAGTTTTTGAAGTAATGTTTGCCTCAGTGGTCAAGCACAGTGTCCTGAAAGCCTATGAATGTACAGGCATAAAATGTTGATCTATCCCCTGAAATTCTAATGGCCACTTCTCTATCGCCTGGTCCATATGAATTATGCATGCATTATTCCCCGATTTTAATATTTTAATCCAATATCATCTTCTACCATGTAGAATCTAATAGAAACAAAAAAATAATATCTAAAATTTGTAGCAACTATTGCCAAAGATATAAATGCAATGCTTTTATGTTTTGGTTTTGTTACAGGCTCTGTCATACCTCAATTTTAATATATCTGGCCACAAAATCTGAACCAAAGATAGTAAGAGTTGCAGACATAAATGTTCCATCTCATGTGCTCGCACTTTCATTCTAGGTTATGATAGTGTTGTTGGCGTTGTAGCCGCTGAGAATTATTTCAGGTTTCACTATAGTAATGATCACTTTTTCCCAACAATATGTTACCCAATAAAACTATTTCGGGTGCTACATATGTATAAATAATCATAGTTTAAAAAGTAATATTAAAAGTTGTAAGGGAAGAGCATCAGTAATCAACTGTGTTCTAATAGTTGTGAACTTTTTGTATATCTAAATTCTTTATTAGTAATTTTAAAGGAGTTCAAAAAAGATAATTAAAAGTTTATTAATATGAGAAAGTATGGACAATTTTGAATTTACAATTTATCAAGTATATCTAAACTCTTAATTGGTAATTTTAAAGGAGTTGAAAAATGAAAACTATAAGTTTTTTAATACCAGAAAGTATGGACAATTTTGAGTTTACAATTATTTGTATATCTAAATTCTTAATTAGTAATTTTAAAGGAGTTGAAAAATGAAAACTAAAAGTTTATTAATAAGAGAAAGTATGCACAATTTTGAGTGGACAACTAATGAGATGTCATTTTAATGGAGCATCATCAAATAGATACTTTGAAATGACAACAAATTCTATAGAGAACTTGGTTAATAAAAAGTAAAAAAATATTGATTAAGTAACTAAATCACATATGAAAACAACCCAAAATGTAGTCAAAAATTAATATATAATTTACCCACAAAATTAACTAAAACAAGTATTAATACACACTCCCTAATAATGAAAAAAACTATTTCAATAATTATTGATAAAAAATATTGTACAAACTGAATGGACCAAATATCTTCTTAGTTATATTTGGGTACCTGTAAATGCCAAACATGACATGAATGAACACAAGCTCCTTGTTATTATTACTAGGAACAACATTGATTGCATCTTCAACTTTATCAAAATCTCCTTCATCTTTCCTTTGAGAAACAACAATCAGAAGAGCAGAGTGGTAATCTACACCATTGCCAATATTCCCAGCCAAAGATGTCTGTGTTTTTCTTGACAGATTCTTTATAGGTGATTCTCTAAGACCGTATGTAGGCTGCACAAATAACAAAAAGCAGCAAATCTCTAGTGTTGCAATGAGAAAACAAAATACATGGATTGAGATCCTGGAATTCATTGTTACACCAAATGCATTAAATCTCATTATACGAATAGCAGATGTATGAGTATTCTCAGCCACAGACTTCTATAGTTTCCTAGGTCATAGTTGAATCACAAAAATGAAGGTTTCAAATAAATAGTAATTTCATCCTTTCGTGCATGTAATGCAATGTAGCTTTTTAAGTTTAATATAATAAATTTGGAGAGAAATAGCGCTATAAATAAATAGTGAAATCTTTATATGAATTCTTAAAAATTAGAGAGTGACAGTTATGAAGATGTTAAATTTTTTGGTTCTAATTTGTAAAACTTCATACTTTCATGCATGGATTAGCACTGGCTTTTTTAAGTTATAGTTTTTAAAGTTTCATTTAATAAGTTATAGATTTTTTAAGTTTAATTTAATAAGTTTGAGTTCATAGTAAAATTTAAAATATAAAATATTTCTAACAGTGCATGCAAGACAATGCAAACTTGATAATTCAGAAGATTAAGTACGATCAATATTTTTATCATATTTCTAAGTAACTCACTTTTGTCTAGCACGATCATTCCAGTCATCCCATCCTTCAGGGAGAATAATATCAGCCATGTAAGAATATGGAACTATAACTCTGGAGTAAGGTCCCCATGCTCTACCCAAATACACTAATTTGCCACCTCCTGTCACTTTATAGTTTAAGAAAACAAACCCCATTTCTTCTATGCTTGTGTTCCTTCTCTGAGCTGCAATGGCTCCATATCCCTAAGCAGTTGTATGCAGATGACAATTATGTCACACAAATAATTATCCCACATCAATAATCAATTTAATCTTTTGTGGGCTGATTTTTTTCAATTCACTATAGTATATATTGGTTTTTAGTTAAGTCTAGTCTACCTCATACATAGATTTCCCATTGCCACATACAAAATCCACAACACCTTCAATGAAACAGTTTTGAAGTAATGTCTACCTTGGTGGTCAAGCACAGTGTCCTGAAAGCCTATGAACCTGCAGGCATAAAATGTTGATCTATCCCCTGAAATTCTAACGGCCATTGCTCTATCGCCTGGCCCATATGAATTATGCATTCATTATTCCCCATTTTTAATATTTTTATCCAATATCATCTTCTACCTTGTAGAATCTAATAGAAACACAAAAAAAATATCCAAAATTTGTAGCAACTATTGTTGAAGATATAAATGCAATGCTTTCTTTTTGTTGTTTTGTTACAAGCTCTATCATACCTCAATTGTAGTATATCTGGCCACAAAAACTAAAGCAAAGATGGTAAGAGTTGTTAACATAAATGTTCCACCTCCTATGCTTGCACTGTCATTCTAGGTTATGATAGTGTTGTTGGCATTGTAGCCGCTAACAATTATATAGGGCTTCTTGACAAGAATGATCACTTTTTCCCAGCAATTTCTTATCCAATAAAACTATTTAGGGTGCTACATATGTATAAGTAATCATAGTTCAAAAAGTAACAGTAAAAGTTTCAAGTGAAGAGAATTAGTAATCAACTGTGTTCTAATAGTTCTGAACTCTTTGTACATCTAAATTCTTAATTAGTAATTTTAAAGGAGTTGAAAAATGATAATTAAACGTTTATTAATACGAGAAAGTATAGACAATTTTGAGTTCACAAATTATTGTATATCTCAATTCTTAATTATTAATTTTAAAGGAGTTGAAAAATGAAAACTAGAAGTTTTTTAATACCGGAAAGTATGCACAATTTTGAGTTTACAATTATTTGTATATCTAAATTCTTAATTAGTGATTTTAAAGGAGTTGGAAAATGAAAACTAAAAGTTTATTAATACAAGAAAGTATGCACAATTTTGAGTGGACAACTAATGGGACATCATTTTAATGGAGCATCATCAAATAGATACTTTGAAATGACAACGATTCTATAGAGAGCTTGGTTAATACAAAGTCAAAAACTATTTTTTAAGTAACTAAATTAGATATGAAAACAACCCAAAATGTAGTAAAAAACTAATATATAATTTACCCACAAAATTAACTAAAACAAGTATTAATACACACTCCCTAATAATGAAAAAAATATTTCAATAATTATTTATAAAAAATATTGTACAAACTGAAAGGAACGAATATCTTCTTAGCTATATTTGGGAACCTATAAATGCGAGGCATGATGTAGATGAACACAAGTTCCTTGTTATTATTACTGGGAACAACATCGATTGCTTCATCTTTCCTTTGAGAAACAACAATGAGAAGAGAAGATTTGTAATCTACACCATTGCCAATATTCCCAGCCAAAGATGTTTGTGTTTTTCTTGATAGATTCTTTACAGGTCATTCTCTAAGACCATACGTAGGCTACACAAATAACAAAAAGAAAAATCTATAGTCCTGCAACGAGCAAAAAAAAAAATGCATTGAGCTCCTGGAATTTATTGTTACACCAAATGCACTAAATCCCATTATATGAATAGAAAATTTATGAGTATTCTCAGCAACAGACATCTGTAGTTTCCTAGGTCAAAGTTGAATCACAAAAATGAAGCTTTCAAATAAATAGTAATTTCATACTTTCATGCATGTAATGCAATGTAGCTTTTTAAGTTTAATATAATAAATTTGGAGAGAAATAGCCCTACAAATAAATAGTGAAATCTTTATATGAATTCTTAAAAAGTAGAGAGTGACAGTTATGAAGATGTAAAACTATTTGGTTCTAATTAGTAAAACTTCATACTTTCATGCATGGATTAGCACGGGCTTTTTTAAGTTATAGTTTTTTAAGTTTAATTTAATAAGTTATAGATTTTTTAAGTTTAATTTAATAACTTTGAGTTCATAGTAAAATTTAAAATTTAAAATATTTCTAATAGTGCATTCAAGACAATGCAAACTTGATAATTGAGAATATTAAGTACGATCAATATTTTTATCATATTTCTAACTAACTCTCTTTTGTCTAACGGGATCATTCCAGTCATCCCATCCTTTAGGGAGAATAATATCAGCCATGTAAGAATATGCAAATATAACTCTGGAGTAAGGTCACCATGGTCTGTCCAAATACACTAATCCGCCACCTCCTGTCACTTTACAATTTAAGAAAACAAACCCCGTTTCTTCTCCGCTTGTGTTCCTTCTCTGAGCTGCAATGGCTCCATATCCATCAGTAGTTGTATGCAGATGACAATTTTGTCCCACAAATAATTATCCAACATTAATAATCAATTTAATCTTTTGTGGGCTGATTTTTTTCATTTCACTATTTTATATATTGGTTTTTAGTTGAGTCTAGTCTACCTCATACATAGATTGCCCATTGCCGCATACAAAATCTAGAGTACCTTCAAAGAAATAGTTTTTGAAGTAATGTCTACCTTGGTGGTCAAGTACAGTGTCCTGAAAGCCTATGAACCTATAGGCATAAAATGTTGATTGGTCCCTTGAAATTCTAATGGCCACTACTCTATCACCTGGCCCATATGAATTTTGCATGCATTATTCCCCATTTTTAATATTTTCATCCAATATCATCTTCTACCTTGTAGAATCTAATAGAAACAAAAAAAAAGAAATCCAAAATTTGTAGCAACTATTGTTGAAGATATAAATGTAATGCTTTTATTTTGTGGTTTTGTTACAAGCTCTATCATACCTGAATTGTAATATATCTAGTTACAAAATCTAAAGAAAATATGGTAAGAGTTGTTAGATTAGGTGAAATACTAATCTTCCAAGAACACCTGCATGCATAACCCTGTCACATGGAAGAAGCAAAGCACAGAAGCAAGAAAAATCATGGAGGCCAAAAAGCCAGAGACATCTTATGGACATGCAAAGAGAAATCTCTATTATG
Organism: Chamaecyparis obtusa; assembly: GCA_027943335.1. Taxonomy (NCBI): domain Eukaryota; kingdom Viridiplantae; phylum Streptophyta; class Pinopsida; order Cupressales; family Cupressaceae; genus Chamaecyparis; species Chamaecyparis obtusa. Next base: position 271,447 of record BSBK01005816.1, read on the forward strand.
ATCCAATAAGTGAATTAATGAAATACAAAGAGGGAATCCTTATAAAAGGATACCAAAACCCTAAAGGTGAAAACCCTAAAGAATAATGAGATGCCTAAGTCTAACTTAAGTGTAGAGAATAATAGACTAATAATTAAATAAATTAATTATTAGCTATAATATGACTACTCTAACACCCCCCCTTAAGTGTAACTTAGGGAGAAGCTAAACAACTAAGGACTAAAAGATGCATGAAAACAAAAATGCATGAAAGAGCAATGGGTCCCGGCAACAAGGCCTGATCAGGTACCCAAGTACAATAAAATAAACTAGATGAAGGAAACAAAGCCTCCAATCTAGGGAATGTCCCAAAGAAAGGAACAAGAAAGAGCATGAAGCATCTCCGAAGCATGAAGCTGCAAACACTGTCAGAAGAATACTGCTGGAACCCCCACTGAAATAGTGCATGACCAGGTAGAGAAGACAAAGTCTGAAGAGCTGATCAATCAAAGAGGTGACCTCCAAAATAGGAATGAATGAGTGTCTATATAGTAGATGATCCATCTCACCGAAATGCATAGGTGCCTAGCCACTGCATCCGCCTAGTACATAGGAACAAAAACTGAATACGTAGATCACTCAACCAAACCAAGGAAGCAATAGAGCCAACAGGTGAACCCCCCCATAATGCTGAACGGGGTGACAGGAACACTGAAATGCAATGCCAGAAACATCTGCAAGAAGAAGAAACAGGAACACCTATGTGCAAAAGAAGGTACAAGCACAGGATAAAGGGCGGTGTCATAGACACAGTCTACATGGGCTAATGTCGTGGAAGGTACGCTCACTTGACAAGAGTGGATGCACCTATAGTGGCAAATGCATCAGAATCCCCCCATGGCACTTTATAACTGAGTGCGAATACAAACAAACACAAGGAGTACAAGATCCTAGATATGCAAAAGTAGGCACTTTATCTCAGTGCGTTTACAGAAAAAAGAATGCAACAGTGGAGATATATACAAAACTCAAAAGAAGAAGGAAAGAAGAACAGTGAGAACAGAAGCAGAAGTCATCCCAAGAATGGAGATCTGTGGACCTGTAAAAGCCAAGTAGTCCATCTGAGTGCAGAAAATAAAAACTCAATGGAGGAAGAACCTGGTATAGAATCTGGAAATAAGACCTCTGAAACTGAAAAGTACACTGAACAAGCTTTCCGAAAATACCAAGTTTGCTGAAAACTGAGCCCGAATGTGAGAGATAGAGTGTCCGGAATGCAAAAAGTACCCGTGACTTTGACTGGAAAAAAACCCCTTCAAACGGCAAAATCAAACAACCAAACTGAAAAAAACAGAACGGTCTCGGAACCAGCTTTCCGTTGATATCTCGGTTGGCAAAAAATGCCATCGTATGCTCAAGTTACGGCAAAAACAGTGACAGGTGCTCTAGCAGGCACCTGAAAAAGAAAACCTCTGAATTCAACAGCCTGGTGCGAAAAATGGAAGAAGAAACTGGAAAAAAGCTCTGCGTATAAAACGACCGTCTTGGAATCATCTTTCCGATGATGTCTCGTTCGCCCACTAACTCCTCCGTATGAGCAAGTTATGCCAAAAAAAGCATCAGGTGCTCCAGGAAGGCAAAAAAGTAGTCCTACCTTCGAAGGCATGGTATGAAAAACGAGGCAAAAAACTCGAAAAGAAACCTCCATAATTGCGTTCGTCTCGGAAAGAGCTTTCCGATGATATAAAAAACTCCCAAATACGCCTCCAGATGAAGAAGTTATGGCCCTGGAGGCCGAAGCTGCACAGCTGGACTTTGGAATTAAGCCATGCAAAAAAAAAATTAAAAAATAAAAAATTTACCACCCGCTGTTTTAAAAAAAACCGGCGGGTAAGGCGGGACCCGTGGCAGTGACCGCAGCGGTCACCGCAGTGACCGGCGGTGACATCGCGGGTAACCGCTGGTGGTCACCGCAGTCACCGGCGGTGACACTGCAGCACCGGTGGTACCCGCGGGAAGCGGCCGGGGCCGGTGGCGGGTTGGGAGGTGGCGGGAAGCGGTGGCGGGTGGGCGGTACGGGGGCCGCAGTGCCCCTGTGCTTTTTTAAATTTTTTTTGATATGCGTGCAGACTGTACGGCCTGCCTCGGGATGCGTGCTATCCTGAGGCTAAATTTTTTTGCTTCTGATGCCACTGTGTCCAAAATGGACAAGTTTTATATGGATTTAGGGGTTCTTGGGCCTTCCGGACACAATGGTGGTGTCCGTTTTTGCCCAAGGTGAGCCAAATTTTGGCTCCCCTCCAGATCCACAAAAACTTCTGAAACCCTTGAAAACCTCCTGCTTCTGAAAACACTTCAACAAAACACGAACAACGAGCAGCAAGATGGCTCTGATACCATGTTAGATTAGGTGAAATACTAATCTTCCAAGAACACCTGCATGCATAACCCTGTCACATGGAAGAAGCAAAGCACAGAAGCAAGAAAAATCATGGAGGCCAAAAAGCCAGAGACATCTTATGGACATGCAAAGAGCAATCTCTATTATGATCCAATAAGTGAATTAATGAAATACAAAGAGGGAATCCTTATAAAAGGATACCAAAACCCTAAAGGTGAAAACCCTAAAGAATAATGAGATGCCTAAGTCTAACTTAAGTGTAGAGAATAATAGACTAATAATTAAATAAATTAATTATTAGCTATAATATGACTACTCTAACAAGAGTTACAGACATAAATGTTCCACCTCATGTTCTCGCACTGTCATTCCAAGTTATGATAGTGTTGTTGGTGTTGTAGCCGCTGAAAATTATTTAAGGTTTCTCTACAGTAATGATCACTTTTTCCCTACAATATTTTACCCAATAAAACTATTTCGGGCGCTACATATGTATAAATAATCATAGTTTAAAAAGTAATATTAAAAGTTGTAAGGGAAGAGCATCAGTAATCAACTGTGTTCTAATAGTTGTGAACTTTTTGTATATCTAAATTCTTTATTAGTAATTTTAAAGGAGTTCAAAAAAGATAATTAAAAGTTTATTAATACGAGAAAGTATGGACAATTTTGAATTTACAATTTATCAAGTATATCTAAACTCTTAATTAGTAATTTTAAAGGAGTTGAAAAATGAAAACTATAAGTTTTTTAATACTAGAAAGTATGGACAATTTTGAGTTCACAATTATTTGTATATCTAAATTCTTAATTAGTAATTTTAAAGGAGTTGAAAAATGAAAACTAAAAGTTTATTAATAAGAGAAAGTATGCACAATTTTGAGTGGACAACTAATGAGACATCATTTTATTGGAGCATCATCAAATAGATACTTTGAAATGACAACGAATTCTACAGAGAGCTTGGTTAATACAAAGTAAAAAAAAATATTGTTAGACATGATGCAGATGAACACAAGCTCCTTGTTATTATTATAGGGAACAACATCGATTGCATCTTGAACTTTAGTAAAATCTCCTTCATCTTTCCTTTGAGAAAAAACAATGAGAAGAGCAAAGTTGTAATCTACACCAATGCCAAAATTCCCAGCCAAAGATGTCTTTGTTTTTCTTGACAAATTCTTTACAGGCCATTCACTAAGACCATACATAGGTCGCACAAATAACAAAAAGCAGCAAATCTGTAGTGCTACAATGAGCAAACAAAATACATGTATTGAGGTCCTGGAATTCATTGTTACACCAAATGCATTAAATCCCATTATACGAATAGTGGATTTATGAGTATTCTCAGCCACAGACTTTTGTAGTTTCCTAGGTCATACTTGAATCACAAAAATGAAGGTTTCAATTCTTAAAGAGTACAATAGCCCTATAAAATAAATAGTAGTTTCATACTTTCGTGCATGTAATGCAATGTAGCTTTTTAAGTTTAATATAATAAATTTGGAGAGAAATAGCCTTATAAATAAATAGTGAAATCTTTATATGAATTCTTAAAAAGTAGAGAGTGATAGCTATGAAGATGTTAAACTTTTTGGTTCTAATTTGTAAAACTTCATACTTTCATGCATGGATTAGCACACGCTTTTTTAAGTTATACTTTTTAAAATTTAATATAATAAGTTATAGGATTTTATCATATTTCTAATTTTTAAAATTTATTTTTATTATTATAAATTAATTTTTAAATTTATATTAATATTAATATTTTTTATATTTCTTATTTTTATTTTATTTCTAAAGATATTATAATATATTACAAATTGAATACTTATAATTATTACTATTATATTGTTTATCAAAATTACATTTATATTATAACAGTATTTTATTTATATTTGTGTTTATAAAAAAAATATTAATATGATATTAATATATTATTATTTATTTTAAATTATTTATACTATATTACTATTTTTAGAATATTATTGGGTACAATTACTTATGTATCCATTAGATGCAAATGGGCAATTACTTTTAACTAATAGTATTTAAGATTTTTTCCAATATATGTGCCTTCTATAACTTATAAGTTTATGAATATTTTTAAAAACTTGAAAAAACTAATTATCTTTATTTCTATTGGCTGATAATAGAATAAAATAGAATAGCGGATCTATGAGTTTCTCAGCCACATACGCGTTTGCTAGGTCAACAGAAAACGAAGGTTTCAAGTTATAGATTTTTATGTTTAATTTAATAAGTATGAGTTCATAATAAAATTTAAGATATAAAATAATTTAAACTGTATGATAAAAATATTAATTATCTCTATTTCTATTGCCAAAACAAAAAAATTGTAGGAGAAAATTAATTTTTATTAACAATAAATTGATAAATTCTCTGAGCTTTATATATTTCACTATTATATGGCTGCTCCGGAAGGTGGTGTGTTAATATCGTTTGAATTTCACTTTAGCTTACTATCATGGCTTTATAGGCTAATGTTATCACTATCCTACCGCTCTGGAACCATTTATATATGTAATGTAAACTTTTTGTAAATGTATTTATGCACCCAATGTATATATGATGCATAAATGACCACTCGACCAGCACATATGTGTCAAATTCAGGATAACAAGTACTTTGCAAAACGCTGAAGGATGCACTCAATGTATCTAATATTGACACAATCTTGTCTTCCCTCCAAGACAACGTTCGAGCTTCTCTTTTACCTTTTTTTGTGCTAAATCTCAGATGCAAGCATTGTTTTAGGCGAGTTGATGCAGTGCTCTGTTTTTCTAATGCCCTCTTCCACTGAATGTTTATTATTTTTTAATGCCACCATCCACTGAGTGCTCTGTTTTAACCTGACACACGTTCAATCTGTCAAGCTGCCTTCACCCTACATAAGATAGTTTGCAGGAGTACTTGTATCTACATTTTCAACCTGCAGCTTTCAATGCAGTCCTAAAAGGGTTACACATAACCTCATATATAACTTTATAACTTGTTTCTATATGTTTGTTAAAGAAAAAACTCACCTGCAGGTGAGACTTTGCAATGTATAGACATGAATGGGAAACTCTGCAATCCATATCTCGTAGAAACGGCTTCTGAATTATAGGGCCCGCATGATAAGACTGTAATGCATCCTCATATTAACCCAACATAGAATAAGTATCTCTAAGCTACATATGCCCTGCAAATGCTCCAAATGCATGCTCAGAGCCCATCTCAGGGCTGTACATGGCTCACAAACTCTTTAATGTTTGATTGAATTCTTCATAGACCCCAAGCCTACACTTAGGGGCAGCCAATAGATGAAGCCCATTAGAAACTCAGGCATTGCTTTTTCATTACTCGTTTTTTCAAAGAAATCAACTGCTTTCGGTGCATAGTCTATGGATTTAACATCAGCCTTCTTTCCAGACGTATGAAGGCAATGAGCCAGCCTATGGTAGTGGTATCGAGCATATGGGCTGTCTGAATTCGATACGGAGCTCCCTGAGCTCAAAGCACTTTTAAACCTGATGCAGCTCCTCTTTGACACATTGTTGACCCTCGAGGAGCTCTGAAATCCAGAACCCGTGTAGAATAAGATTCTCAAAATGCTAATACGGAAAAACAAAGCTGTGAACAACAACAAAACCTAGGAATTTAATATTGCCTCAGCTTGGGCTGTAAATGCCCTTGGACGTATAATCAATCATAAAATTAAATGGCTCGCCTATGGAGATAATTGCAGCCTAACAACCAACAAAGTTTAGATCGGTTACCGAAAATTGTCGAATTGATAATCAAGTTTTGAAGGTCATTCAGGCTCTGACGAACATGGTTGAGTATCAACTATAAAGCTTCATATTCAAACTAGGATTGAACATCCATGGTGGGCTCAATCAAAGGCCCCATCTGATCCACCGGATGGTCCCTAAGGATACCCACATTATAATCATTGCCTTCACATGATGGATTCAACAGAATTATTTCATAAAAACCCATTTCATCCCAAAACCTTTTCAGCAAAGTTGTGGAAGAAATCAATGAAAATTACCACAAGTCTTACCTTCGTGACTTGGTTTGGTGGCCAATTTGATTGATATGTGTGAGGTAATCTCTTTTCTAAGTATCACCGTCAAGTAAAATCAAATCAAAATTCTACGTATCTCTAATATTCCCTCTTCTCCTGCCGATCTCACTTTTACTCTTTTTAAGGCTGAAAGTCTATGTGGCTAATCTTGTAATAGGTTTCACACTTCATGGATCCATGAATCGAACCTACTTGACTGAAAAATTTTTAGGCAAAATAATATGAAAACATCAAGAGTTTAACATTATTTTTTGGAATTTACAGGATACTAGATTAGTTTATGGTAAGTGAAAGCAGTCTGATACGTCGAATGTTCCATGCAACATGGAAGATAAGTACCCTTGTATGAAAGCTCGCATTCCATGTTTAGAAGAGAGTTATAACATCTTAATTTAAAAATGGGATTTGTGGCCCACTTGGAGTTAACATCTTAATTTCAAAGATTAATGAAAGAGGCAAAATGAGACACCCATGTGAAGGTGGTGACAAATATTTATTGACGGTTTAGCTACTAACACAGAAATAATGTTATAAGAGGGCATTACATGTAGGGGTTACATTTGAAAAGTCGAGGGTGAGAGATGCATATTCTTTTCTTTTTTCTTGGGAAAAGATACTTATAGAGGATTGATCATCTATGTTTAATTGTTTTGGATGTTACTTAGAATTTATATTTTAAAAATTATTTCTATGTATTAGATGTATGTCGTAAAAGGTTGTATGATAAGTAGGAGATATTTTTCACAAGAAGTCAAATTGTGATATTGCTATCAAGATTTAGCTATGTAATTTTTGAGTCAAACTCATCGACCCATGTTTCATGAACAGTGGTTCACAATAACCCATCTCTCATAATATTGAATGGAACACATAACACTCATTGGAACTAGGCAATGCTCATAGAGGTGAAGCAGCAGGATAAATCCATTTGTTAGATACCACTACCTTAGGCTGGCTCATTCCCTTAATCTCAGTGTTTCATCGAGCTATGAGGCATCACCTAGATCCAATGAGTGTTATGTGTTCCATTCATTATCATGAGAGATGGGTTCTTGTGAACCACTACTATTTGACTCAAATATTAAAAAGCTGAATCTTGATAGCAATATCACAAAAGGTTGTATGTTCTTCTTTAGGTTCAAAGAAGGTCATTTTATGTTGAAATACTACTAGACTAAAGGGTTGAGTTCTATTTATGTACTCACATAATTCAATATTATTGCATTGTTTATATTTGTTTTCTATATTTCATTGGTTTAAATTATGTATTTGGATTTGAACTATGTCATAATTTTGGGCATAATGTTAATCATATGAATTGATCCTTCAAACATAAAGATTGCTAGAGATATATGTCTTTCCCTCTCAATGCATTTAACTTCAACATTTTGGTAAACTATTTATTAAATAATTATTCATCACTACTCAAATTACATTGTCCTCTCTATCTATTTATCTCTCTATTTTTATTCCCTCTACTTCTTTCTATCTCTCCATCTATTTTTATTTGTCTTCCCTCACCGGGCTCTATCTTCACCTCTACTTTAAACTATGACCACTTTAGGTAGGAACTTGATGCTTTGCGTCTCTTGTTACATTTTATTACTATTACTATTACTATTTTATTATCATGAATTATACATCTCTTTTAATATATCATATTTCATACGTTGCAGAGATTCAAAGATCAACATTTCAAATGGATTGTCTAAGACTTACAAACAATTATGATTTGCAATATGTCAATTTGTTGAATCTTGTTTTTTTCACTATTCTTGCATTTGTAAGCTATCATAACTCCCAATTTGATTGCAATTTATCTCATTGATTTATATTTTTTTAATATTCTCAAAACTATTTAGTTTTAATATTTTGAAAATTTTTAAACACCTCCTAGAGAGGGTTTCTATTTACTCTAAGAGTAAAGGAGATGAACCTATTTTCTCTTATATGCTTGTCTAATCAATATACGGTAAAAAGTACAAACCTGTGTCACAAAGTAAAGGAGATGAACCTATTTTGTCTTATATGCTTGCCTAATCAATATAGGGTTTCTATTTACTCTAAAAGTAAAGGACGTGAACCTATTTTCTCTTATATGCATGCTAAAAAATAAGGTCTTGGAGTTGGAGAAGAAGTTGATCAATGTCTCCAAATTCAATCTACGGGTAATACATAGTTTTGCAACCTTACACTACTTTAAGTAGAAAAATGTCTTGGAAAAGGAAGTGAAGGAGCAGGGAAACTATAAGAAAGTCTTCAAGTTCCTGATGAAAGGCATGAGCCATGTGCTCCATTAGTCACTGGATGACCTTGCTAATTGTTGCTCACTACATTTCAGTGCTAAGACTTTACTTGGTTTTGGTATTATATTGGACTCTAGCTCGAATGCTAAAACTTAAGTAGCTTATAGTTTATGCTACAAAACTTCTTTATGGTTTTTGACATTAGTATGTTGTTAAAGTGTTGCTAATACAATGCTTATGATGGTTTATCATTTCTAGGAGAGGCAGACATGACATCAAATGTTTCTCTTCTTATTGACTTACTCTTAACATTTTAATTAACAAAAAATAAATAAATCAACCTAAAAATTGAATCAATTATTAGAATTTCATAAAAAACAAATATTAATGGGTTTGAAAATAAAAAATAAAAATCTCTATGTGACCAAAACAATTTAAAATCAATTAACTTTTTTTTATGAAAACATGTCATGGTATATAAGTGTGTACATCTCTATCTTTATGCATCTAAACTAAGATCTTATTCCTCAAATTCATCTATGGAGCCTTTCTGTAAGTTTGAACCTTGGTGAATAGTTTTTAATATCTCATGTTATAATTCTCACCAATTGTATTTAATTGTATTTAAATTAGTGAATAAACGAATATATCAAATATTTTAAGCTAATTTAATTTGAAGACATTAAATTTATTATTGTTGTCAAATGTCACCTTTTTTAGTAGGATAATTGGTAAACTTATTTTCTTTCTTTATTTTCTCAAATATAATAAAATTAGTGAATGAAAAATTACCTAACAAAATTCACTCTTTTGAAAAGGCTAAATGATACACTTTCTCCTACTTATTATTATTTTTTTTCAAAAATAAATCTTCTATTATACTTCTAAAAGATTTAAATATTAAATATTAAATTATATTTTTAAATGATAAAATAAATTATAAATAACATTAATAAAATTTAATATAATTAAATCTTTCAAATAAAAAAACATTTATGTTATAATTTTAGATTTTAAAATATGCTGAACTCCTCTAATGTAAGTCAAGTCCCCACCGAAAAGTACAATATCAAAGTTCAGCGGAGGGAGTATTTCATGAGAAGCTAAACCAAATGTGCACTGAAGCTACGAAATTAAAAACAATTTTTCCGTACCTATCATTACGCGGTAATTTTGTCCATTTTCGAGACAGTAATTCTAATTGAAAATGCGGTTGTCACTGGAGAGGGTAATTTTTCCGGACTCGTTTACACTATATAATTTGCGTTACATATTTTCTAAGATGGGTTTCTCTCCTGCTCTTAGATTTCATAGATTATTTCAGTTTTGTGAAAGATTTTAATTTTTAATTAATTTGTTTATTTGTTAGAAATGTAAAT